>OX388211.1:12500-102500 GCA_947578815.1 Epinotia ramella | reverse complement strand
TTTAATGTACTCCTTTCCATACCCCTTTGACAGGGTCTAATTTTGTTTTTACTTTTATGAGTAAAGTTCCATGTTTGACTAGCGTAGGTAGTTACAGATGATAAGATACAAGTGTCCATGATTTTCTTTTTAATTGCTATATGCATGCTACTTTTCATAAATTCTTTCAATCCTCAATATTTTCTTCATACAATTTATTACTACTCTTCTATCCATTTCTTCTTAATTTCGCTGTTTTTGAAAGTTATTTGTTTACCTGATGTAAGTATCGGTATATTTTAGCACTTCCTTTTCTATGTATATCGTTTTTTGGGTACTTTTTGTCATAATATTAGTCTTGCTACGGTTGATTTCCAGGCCGACTTGTCGACTTGTCGCGTGAAGGTCATTTATCATTAACTAGCTTTTGCCCGCGACTCCGCGTGGAACACCTTTATATTGTACCTCCATACAAATTTCCGCCCCCCATTTCACCCTTTTAATGGATGACTTCCGGCATAAAAACTATCCTATGTCCTTCCCCGGAACTCGAACTACGTCTATATCAAATTTCTTCGAAATCGGTTCAGTGGTATGAGCGTGAAATGGTAGCAAACAGACAGAGTTACTTCCGCATATATAATACTTATTACTTATTATTATTAAGAGATCGCGATCATTGTAGGAATCGAAAAGCTGACAATTAAGTAGCACTAGCTTTAACGAAAGTATAAGGTAAAAAAATATAAGTAAAAATCCTCTTCTGTGTAGTAGTAGCCAGCTTGAATAAACATTACCCTCGTAGGTTATTTGATGGACATTTATGAATAAGGGCGGTGCATTTTAAAATGTTAATTTAATCTTAAAAACTTCCTATAAGGGATGAAAACGGCATTAAGGATTCAAAATATGTCTATACCTAATTTTATTCGAATTTTATAGGGTATGATGATCTCCCGGATAATGGGCCTCAAACTATCTCTATATACCGAATTTCATAAAAGTAAATCGGAAAAAGTAGACCAACAAATTAATAACCCATCACTCACCAGTAAGGGGATGATATTCGGGATAACAATTATCGTATGCCCCTCCTCAGAACTACATATAAATATCCCTATATCAAATTTAATCTAAATCGGCTCAGCGGTTTTAATAGCTCCATGCAAATTTTAACCCTCCATTTCAACCTCTTTGGGGATTCATATCGAAAAAAAACTATCCTTAACTATCCTTTATCCTTCCTATCCAAATTTCATCTCAATCGGTTCAGCGGTTTAAGTATCTCCATATAAATTTGACCCCCCCATTTCACCACCTTAGGTGATGAATTTCGGAAAAAAACTATCCTATATCCTTTCCCAGGATTCAAACTGTCTTTGCACCAAATTTCACCTAAATCGGTTCAGCGGTTTAAGTAGCTCTATAGAAATTGTAACCCCTCATTTCATTCCTTAGGGGATGACTTTCGGGAAAAAACTATCCTATGTCCTTTCCCAGAATTCAAACTATCTCTGCACCAAATTTCATCTCAATCGGTTCAGCAGTTTAAGTATCTGCATATAAATTTGACCCCCCCATTTCACCACCTTAGGTGATGAATTTCGGAAAAAAAATATCCTATATCCTTTCCCAGGATTCAAACTGTCTTTGCACCAAATTTCACCTAAATCGGTTCAGCGGTTTAAGTAGCTCCATACAAATTGTAACCCCCTATTTCACTCCTTAGGGGGTGACTTTCGGAATAAAACTATCCTATGTCCTTACCAGAATTGAAAC
Source organism: Epinotia ramella (assembly GCA_947578815.1). Classification (NCBI taxonomy): domain Eukaryota; kingdom Metazoa; phylum Arthropoda; class Insecta; order Lepidoptera; family Tortricidae; genus Epinotia; species Epinotia ramella. Next base: position 100,742 of record OX388211.1, on the reverse strand, counting down.
TACCTCTGAACCAAATTTCATCTCAATCGGTTTGGCGGTTTAAGTATCTCCATAGAAACTTCAACCCCCCATGTCACCCCCTTAGGGGATGACTTTCGAAAAAAAAACTATCTTGTGTCCTTTCCCAGAATTCAAACTATCTCTGCACCATTTTTCACCTAAATCGTATTAGCGTTTTAAGTAGCTCCATACAAATTGTTACCTCCCATTTCACCCCTTAGGGGATGACTTTCGGGAAAAACTATCCTATGTCCTTTCCCAGAATTCAAACTATCTCTGCACCAAATTTCATCTCAATCAGTTCGGTGGTTCAAGTATCTCCATAGAAATGTTAAACCCCTATTTCACTCCCATAGGGGATGAAACTTGGGAAAAAAAAATATCCTATTTCCTTTCCCAAGATTCAAACTATCTGCACCAAATTTCACCTAAATCGGTAGGGCGCTTTAAGTATCTCCATAGAAATTTTAACCTCCCACTTCATCCCCTTGGGGGATGATTTCCGGGATAAAAACTATCCTATGTCCTTCCGCAGGACTCTAACTATCTCTATACCAAATTTCATCCACATCGGTTCAGCGGTTTAAGCGTGAAGAGGTAACAGACAGACAGACAGACAGACACACTTTTGCATTTATAATATTAAAGTTATTCTATTTATTCTGCTTTTGCAATTTTGGTACAGGTATAATATTGGCAATATTGGTGGTAATACTTTCAAATACACAGCATCTACGTTTTGCGAATTAAAAGATTCCCATATTGAGTGGTGGTAGAGCGTATCAAATGCTTTCTGGAAGTCGATAAAGGCCTGAGGAGTGGCCTGTTGAACTCTGGTATTTTTCTATTAGAATTTCTAGGGAGTGGTATATGATCAACCGTACTAAAACCTCTCCTGAAACCTGCCTGTTCCACTGATTGGTGTTTTTCTATAGTGCAAGTGATTGGCTTTTCTAGAATTGATGAAAATAATTTGTATATTGAAGACACAAGGCTTATATGTCGGTAATTACTCATATTATTCTGATCACCCTTTTTATAAAGTAAAATTATGTCTGATTCCGTCCACTGTGTTGGAGAGGTTGCAATATTTAAAACCAAGTTAAAAAGTTGTATTAGTGGGCCCACTAAATGGGCATCCTAATTTCAGGGCTTCGTTGGTTATCTGGTCGGGCCCCGGTTTTATCTGACTTTAATCTTGCAATTGCTTTCGTTATTTCAGTTTCGGTTATAATCTTGTATTTCTGAAGATGGTTGGTAATCCACCATACCAACCATCTTCAGGTTTTAAGGCGGGTTCTTGTATATCATACTTATATAGATTGAAGTAGAAATTAGTTGCGGTTTGAAGTATTTCATATCTACTTTAGCAAGTTACTTTATTTAAACTTTTAATGGGTGCGTAACGATGCCTATAATTTTTTTGATATAATATTTGTCGCAATAATGCTCATTTGATATAAATATTGAGTCATATAATAACAATTAATATATTTGCATATGATATAATTATATTTTATATAATGATCATTTGATGTAATAACATTGAATATAACATACATTATGTCTAATACATATTTCCTATACTAAACATATGATATAATGTTAATTTCTTCTAATGTACAGTTAGCATAATAGTTTTTGGTAGACTAATGCAGTCGGTGTAGGTACGACGACGAACAAAGCAAGGAGGAGTGTTAGGTAGAACCGCGACCCTACAGCGCGGGTGCCGAGCGAGCGAAGCGAACGTGCCGCGGCAGCGGCCGGCGAAGCGCCAGAATCGTACACTTTTTTACCGCCTATTACTGATACTAATAAGTGCAATTTGCAAAGCGTAATTTTTGCTATACTTACTTTACTTTATTGGTGTTACCAAGCTATTGTAATAAAACAATATATTATTCTAGGTACTTGACAGTTATGTAACATGACAATTATACCATATTATGGTTATAACAAATAATGTTATACCAGACGATAGTTATACAAAATAAACAAATATATTTTGAGATTATACCAAACGTTATTATATACTATGACTGATTAAATACTTTGAAATTATATCTAATGTTGTTATATTGAATGAAGTTATATCATTTATTTTTATATCATTACACACCCACTTTTAATCCTTCGATCCAATGTTTATGTGTTGTCAATTCTTTTTTAGCTATTTTTAAACATCCATGTTGTAGTGTGAGTTTCTCAATGGTCTTTAAACGGTGACTCTTGTAGTCAGAGCGGATGTATTTACTTATGAGTTTATAGAGAGCTTTCAACTCGTTTTTCATAGTACGTGCTTTCGGTTTAAGTTTCTGCAGGTCTTGACGTCGTAACATAAGTTTCCTAGTAGCAGTTGAATTGATATGGCAGAAAAGTCGCTTTTGAAATCTGTGGGTTGATGAGCTTTTTTGAGACTTCATTCTAAAGCGGTAGTGATATTATCATGAAGTTGTTGAATTGTGCAGCTCTCCTGTTCAGCAGTATTCATAATTTTCAAATTTATCTGATGTGATTGCTTGAATGTGTGTATTTCTTTTTCGGTTTTCAAGGTACTGTTTGTGTTGTTACTCTTTTCTACTTTTATTTGAAATTTGTAGTTTTATTGTTACTCTAACTAATCGGTGGTCACTGAGATATTTGACATTGATCACTTGTATGTCGTGTGCATTTTTTGGAGGCTACTTAGTATGTAATTTTTCACCATACCATTTGGTGACCTCCAGGCCCATCGCCTGTTTTCTTTCTTTTTGAAAAAAGTGTTTAAATCTGCTAGATTGTTTTCATGTGCGTGCATTTGTTGCCACTACTGTTTCTGTTTCCATAGCCAAATTTCTTCATTATTGATTTTTCTTCCGGTTTGGTTGGCCAATTTTGGCGTTAAAATTGCCCATGACTATTGCCATTTTTGGTTGACATTTTTAATGCTATGTTTACAGTACTGTAGAAAAGTTCAATATCATTGTCACCGACTGGGTTGCTGATTCTAACTTTTTTACTAGTATACGCTCTTCATTTTATTTCTTTATTATCTTGTCTGAGGAGACTCCCCACCAATTCTTTATAAAATAATTGTCCAGTCTGCTGCACCTCCAAACTGTATCACTTCTTGTCTTATCCACCTTGTAATTTTTATTTCATTTCAGCTCAAAAAAGGCGAAGGCGTGAACATACCGGTTGCGGCCCTTCACCGGGACCCGCGATACTTCCCAAACCCCACGAAATTCGACCCTGAACGCTTCTCTGAGGAGAACAGGCACAAGATCCAACCTTTTACCTATCTACCTTTTGGTGTAGGCCCAAGAAACTGCATTGGTAAGAGTTTATTTTAATATATGCCTGATGCAAACCTGTTACTTTTTTTTTCAAGACTTGTTGACTGAAGAAAAAAAAGTCTTCCCAAATTCAGAAATCTGAATGTAGACTGATCTTACGTCGCATACATATTGCTAACAAACTTGGTCAGGCAGAAACATACTGGTCCTTATTATTCATATTCATGATATTCAGTAAAAAATATACAATAAGAACCCTATAAAGTTACACGTAAATCAATCAATATACTTATTTACACTCAATGTGTGTGTGTGTGTGGCGGTGACCGGTTGAGCTGAAATTTTGGGTAGAAGTTTGACGACCGGTTAGCCTGGTGGGTAGTGACGCTGCCTACGAAGCTGAAGGTCCTGGGTTCGAATCCCAGTGAGGGCAAATATTTGTTTCTGAGTCATGGAAGTTTTCTATGTATTTAAGTAATTATATCTATTATATATATCGTCGTCTAGTACCCATAACACAAGCCTTAATGAGCTTACTGTGGGACTAGGTCGATTTGTGTAAGATTGTCCCCTAATATTTATATTTATTATAATAAGTATAGTTTGGATAACAATTCAATATTATGGTACCATCGAGCTGATCTGATGATGGAGACAGAAGGTGGCCATGGGAATTCAGTACTTAACCGACGTAACCCCGTTGAGTTTCGGTTCGTTAGATTCGTCTCAATGAGTAATTGATAATGGTATACAGTAAAGTACAGTCAGCAATAAAAGCTTGTATACGAAAAATGATTTTTTTTAAGAAACTTATTTCCTTTTTTTCTTGTGTTCAACTAACATGACGGGGACCTGGGGGGCATTTACTTTTTATAGGTTTAGTTTATAATATAGGTTTAGTTTAGGTATATTCTTTTACAAATATTTTTATGTTATTATATATATTGTGCAGTACAGTTTGAATAAATATACTAACATTTTGTATATCTACTAGTTTCAAAATAAATACCTTATTTCCCCAGGCTCCCGGTTCGCGTTGTGCGAGGTGAAGGTGATGGTGTACCAGATGGTGCAACGGTACGAGCTGATGCCTTGTGAGAGGACTACCATACCCTGTGAGCTGGATGGCAATAGCTTCAGCCCCAGGATCAAAGGCGGGCATTGGCTGAGGATTAAGCCAAGAGCTTAACCCGTCAAACGTGTGGCTTTCTCTAGGCTTGATGTCCCAAGCGCGCAAGGATTTGCGATGAATAAAACGTATGTTGACCGCCATTAGAAAAGTTGATACTGTGTTTGTTGGTTATATTGTACATATTATATACCATTCGATACCACACAAAATTGTTAAAAATTAATAAAGAAAAATTTACTGACCTTTCATTACAGTGAAATAAAATAATTTATTTCGATTTCATTGTCACTCGATGAAACAAAATACATTTTTACACCTAACTCATTCACATATTTCACATTGATATTGCACTATTGTGAACGCTATTAAACCAAGCGTCGATTAAAATTATCACTTCACTATATGATGCAATATTTACCTCATAATAATTATTTATTTACATTATCGGTCAAACGTCTTAGACTCAAATCAACACGGATTTCCAAAATGCCATTCAACAACTTTAGCAGTATACAAATATATAACACATATCTTAGACAAATTAAAGGTGAAACAATATAGTATATGTCTACTCTTAGACATGACCAAGGCATACGAGAAAGTATCCCATGAAATCTTACTGGCTAAACTATATGGCATGGGAGTACGCGGCATGGCCCACATATGGTTCCAATCATACCTACAAAATCGGAAACAATACGTCCAAATAGATTATTACGACCACCAGATCCGAGAGGTAGCGAGCGTAAACTCCTAACTACGTCAGACCAAAAAAAAAAAGGTTAGGTTGGGGTACCTCCCACAGCTCTTGACAGGCCATGGATGCTTCGGCAAGTACCTGTGTGAGGTGGTGGGGAGGGAGCCCATGTCGGAGTGTCTCCATTGTAGCGGAGGAGTCGTGGACACGGCCAAGCACACGCGTGAGGAGTGCCCAGCATGGGCGGCACCGCGCACTTCCTTGTCTGCGGCTATTAGTAGGGACCTCTCACTGCCGGCTTTGGTCAGTCATATGGTCCGCAGTGAGGAGGCATGGGCGGCAGTGGCCACCTTCAGCGTTACGGTGCTGACAAAGAAGGAGGCGGCGGAGCGGATGCGTGAGGACGATCCAAGTTCAGTTCCGCAGCGTCGTAGGAGGCCAGGCAGGCGGCGAAGGGCCTTCGCAGACCATATGCTGCCGCCATAACGGGGACCTGCGGGTGACGGGTCGGGAGTTCCGTCATCCGCATGGGAGAGGTCCTGAGCTGGTCAGCCCCCATGGTGTACCATAAGTTATTAATAAGACATATGCTAGATATAAATTAGCATAATGTCTTATTAATAACTTATGTTATAAGTACTATCAGTAACATCTTATTGTAATGGATTTACTATTTTACTGCGCTGGTAACATACGTGTGCTTTGTATCGTATAAGTATACCTTCACTTTCTTTGTTGTTGTTAATGGGTACCGACCGTTCTTAAAACTGACGGTGCCCACTCTCTGAATGATAAATATTGTAATATTAACCAGTGGTAAACGGTGTGGGCCACACATACTGTAAACATTTTCTTTAAAACTTATTTTAAGTAATCTTTGTAGTGGCTGTCTGTTTACCCAAATAAACTAAAAAAAAAAAAAAACGTACTACCATCTATAGATGGGCCTGCAAAGGCAGCGCTGGCGGAGTTCCGGATGTGTGCGATAGCGTTCCCGGGGCTCTGTCTTAAAGCGAGTGTTGGAACACCCCAGGGGTTTTAGTCCGTTGCGAGTCGGACATACCAACTCGGCTTCTCCCGAGTCGGGTGGGATCCATAATGGACTTCCCCTGGGTAAAGGATTTTTTTTTTTTTTTTAACAAGCTACCTCCAACATGATTGGAGCCTTTTTATAACGCTTAATCTACCATTCATTCTAGTTCTCACTCGTATGCTTCTCGCACTTTCATTCTGCATACTTGGTCTTTCTATCATTCATCACTTTTCAATCTCTTTTTGGGTGGGATGCCCATCTATTCTATCTACCACATACATTACATACATTTTTCTTAGGCGTGGGACAGGGTTCATATTTTTATATACGCAGGTTTTTATTTTTATTTCCTCGACATGGAGTACACTTTACATTTTATCCTTAAACTTTGCAATCGACTTCGATTTTTACATTTGATCTCTTATTGACTACTTTCTAACATTTTAATACAATTATAGTTCTCTTATAATTATACAATCATTTTCTACTTCGATTTTAATTCTTTTACATCTTTCTATTGCCTATTTATCATTTACGGTTTTGACACTAGATTTTAATACTTTACCGAAATATTCTAATGATATTTGGCAAGCATTTTTTACTTATTACGACTTGTTCCTTTTTGTTACTCTATCTGCTATTGCTTCACAATAATTTAACAACAAATTTCGATTTTTGCCACTCATAATTACATGTATATTCTCACTCGTCAATTTTTCCTCTGTGCTCTGTTCGAAATCGAATCGTAGAAGATCATTTTGTGGGCATTCAAACAGCACATGCGGCACTGTCTCCTCTTTTTCTGGATCGCATATACACAATAGACTCTCCTTGCACTTGAAGCGACTCAAGTACTCGGAGAATCCACCGTGGCCCGTCATTACTTGCGTTCTGATGCTAGTGGCTTCGTACTTTCTCACAATTCTGTACGCCGCCACCGCATCCGGGTAGAACATTTTTGTTATGGACGCAGTTCCAGTACTTCTGTATCGCCTATTCCATTCGGCTAGCGTTTCGGCGCGGATGTTTCTTTTTATGTACGAAGTTGGGCATCAATCGTAGTCAGCTTTCCTTTTGGTGTTTACAGCGGCTTCCTTTGCCAATCCATCCGCTCTTTCGTTTCCTTCCAATCCGGCGTGAGCTTTTATCCAGTGCAAAGCTACAGTTTTGCCTTGGATAACTGCAGTTTCAATATTCCGGTTACTTCCGGCCGACCGGATTTAGGCGGTTAGGTTAGGTTTTTTTTTTTTTTTTTTCCTGGCTACCTCCATAGGGGTGAGTGGAGTCTTTGTTCGCTTTTATACCTCTCGCACTTTCATGCTTCATACAGTTCTTTCTAGCATTCATCATCTTTCTTACTTTTATGGGTGGGACTCCCATCTATAATACCTATCCGACTATTGTTTTATTTATTTATTAAGGGGATTTTTAACATGACACGGGTATTCTTTATTTACATTTTCCTCTTTTCTACAGCTCTTTCTTAATTCTAACTTTTACATTTTACATGCGACATAAGTTTTTACATGGTTCAGGCTTTCTTATTCTTATTTTCTACATCTAACAATTTACATGCTGTTTTTTATTCTTACATCTAGATCAACATTTTCTTCTTGGTTTTACTTTTTTACACATTGTACATTCATGTGTGTTTTACATACATTTATTTATCTATCTACTTTATTCTATGCTATTCATTAATATACTTATTATATTACGATAACATATTTACTTATCTTGTGGTATTTCTTTTCGTTACTTGAGATTCAGATTCAGATTCAGATGGTTTATTTCTCAATAGTAATACATAATTTTCATACATTAGAATAAAAACATGCACACAATATTGAGATCGTCAAGAATACAATAAATTTTACACGGATATAATCAAATTTCAAAAAATACCTATTTGGGTTTAAGAACATTTACCAGTCAGTATTAAAGTTTACAAATTATTTATTAGTGTATTCATTATTTAAGTATTCCTTGATGTTGTATACCGTTTTACTAAGGAGCAGGATTTTGACTTTGTGACGGAAAGTGTTGATGTTAGTCTGTGCTTTAATAACTTTAGGCAGCTTGTTATACAAATTTTGAGCCATTGTCTTGGGACACTTTCTGGCCATGTTTAGTCTACATTTATTTTGCCGTAGATCATCTGGATATCTTGTTGGACGTTTACTGACGTCTCCCACACGGACAAAATCGCTAGGATTTTTTCGTACAGACATTACGGCTTCCAAAATGTATGTCGACACCGATGTTAATATACCAAGATTTTTAAAATGTTCTCTGCAACTTTCTCTATAATTTGTGACAGCCAATATTCGTATGGCTCGTTTTTGCATTTTAAGTACGCGTTCGAAGTCAGTTGAGTTTCCCCATAGCACAATTCCATAAGATATGATTGAGTGAACATATGCGTAATAAGCTTCCTTTAGATGATCACTAGAGATGAGTGGTCTTAATTGTTTAAGCACATAGGCCCCTTTTGCTAGTTTTTTGCAGATCGAATCTATATGTTTTTTCCATGAAAAGGTAGGATCTAGATGGAATCCAAGTAGTATAACATTCTGCGAACTTTGAATCGATGTGCCATTTGACAAAATTATTTCCATTTTCTCTGATTCTCTGTGTCGAGTATTGAATTTCATTATGTGCGTACTTGTTTTGTTATGCACACTGAATATTTTAGAAACTTCCCTTTTGTCACTCGACATTATATTTTTTATATTTTCAGCCGTTACTTTTTCATCAATTTTCATTTCTAGGTCATATCTTTTCAGCTCGTATCTAGGATAGTCAAATAGTACATGTGTGACAGACTCTGGTACGTTCGGATCTCAGGTGCACGATGGGTCCTCTTTACACTTAAATCTATGTAAGTATGCGGAGAACCCACCGTGCCCGGTCATAATTTGCGTATTGATGTTGTTTGTTTTAATCTTCCGGATTGTCCGATAGGCCGACACCGCGTCTGAAAAGAACAGCTTCGTGACCGAGGCTGTTTCGCTTGACTTATACCTATGATTCCATTCGTCAAGCGTTGACATACGGATGTCCCGCTTGACGAATGAGATTGGGCACCGGTCATACTCCGGTCGTTTTCTGGAGTTTATGGCGGCCTCCTTCGCTAGTTGATCTGCTCTCTCGTTTCCCTCCAGTCCTGCGTGGGCCTTTATCCAGAACCAAGAAATTTCTCTGTTCTGGAGAGACATAGTTCTCATGTTGTCTCTGGCTTCGACCGCGAGAGCGTGGAGGCAACTATGGTTTTGAATTGTTTGGAGGGCCGCTATTGAGTCGCTATATATTCCGACCGTTTTTGCCCTTTGTTTAATAGCCTCTTTTGTCGCTTCACAGAGAGCCAAGAGCTCTGCTTGGTACACCGTACAATATGCAGGCAGGGTGAGCTTGCGGGCCTTTGTCTCTGTCTCTCTGCTCCAAATGGATAGCGAAGCCCCTACTTTGCCATTAATTTTGCTGCCGTCGGTGTATATGCGGGCTTCGAAGTCGCTGTTGGCCTGGACATCGTCCTGTGTCGTAAGGCAAATGACCTGAATTTGATTGCGTTCCGCAGGGTGAGGCATTTCAAGCGCTGGTGTCATCTGCTCTAACTCACGGTTCCCCAGCACTGGTGCCCTTTTTTTGCTTCATACAGGGAAGCAGCCTCCTTGACGCGAAGGTCCAGTGGCAGCAGCCCAGCCAACAGCAGTGCAGCGTTCAAGGAGACCGTGCGGTAGGCTTTACACAGCTTCTGAGCGAATCCTCTTTGCACTCCGTTTAGCTATTTGATAACACCTAGCTTTTTCGCGGCCGGTGCCCAGGCGCTAACAGCGTACTGCACTGTCAGCTCCACAGCTGCTGTGTAGATCGTGCGTATTATTTCAGGGTGTAGTCCCCAGCTAACTGCACATGCCGTTTTCGATACCCCACTCCCGCACACGAGCGAGAGCGCCAGTGGCCTGTCTTTCTATGTCTAGGGCCGTGTCTCCATCGAACGCAAGTACAATTAGGTATCTTTGGTTCGTTGGGGCAACTTTAGCAATACGCTATAGATTCACGAGCTAATCCGTCCCATCTCCTTCTGACAGGGCACTCGCTACTAAAAGCGTTGTGGTCGCATTTCTCCAGCTTTGCTGCAGTACAATTTTTGCAGACTGGTGGTTCCCCTGCTAGCCTTTCGGGACAGTCTGCTCTTAGGTGGGGTCCGTTACAGTGGCTGCACAGGTCAGCTTGTTCCCTACAGAGGCGACGGCCATGTCCGAAACTGAGGCATCGTGTGCACTGCATAAGGGGGACTGGTCCTCAACCCTGATACTCTGGAGGTCCACCCGAACTTTTTTCTCCTCAGTTTCACGTTTCCACACTTTGGTGAGACGCAGATAATGATATGTCCCGTAGGGGGTTTCGCGCCCGCCGTCTGTATTTCACCTCCATTTTGCGCTCTTCGTCGTCGAGGCCGCAAAAGATGTCCCGATTTTGATTCTGAAGAGCCCTTAATACGTCTTCGTCGCTGTGTATTAGTAATACATATTTTAGGACAATCAGCGGGTTTTTATTTTTTACCTCCTCAACGACCAGTTGCGCTCCTGCTGTTTCGAGCCGTTCCTTTATTTTCCTCCGTTCTTCTTGAGTCTTGCATCCCATAATGATTTTCCTATCTATCGCTTTCCTCACTCTCTCCACCTGTATCCATCCTTCTTTCGCATCTACTGCTTTCCTCACCTTTTCTAATATCTGTTCTCCTGTTTCCTCTTCTATTTCCGAGGAGATCACAACTGAGTGTAGTGCGGTCCGCTCCGGTTCGCTCATCCCTGCACGCTTAGCACAAGACGGCGCGCGAGCTCTCTCGCGCGTCAAAATGCGATATAAGGAGCGACATAGCGAATCCGTAGCACGAGACGCTTCTTGTCTCGCGGTCATATGTCAAAGCGATTTTTTTTTGGCGCTGACAGTTGGACGCGAGAGACTCTCGAAACTCGTATCACAAGTGCACTTTAGGGCGACAAAATATATCGCTTTATTCGCGTCTCAACGTCAAAATGCGAGACATTGTCTTCGAGATGTGGAGCCCGCGACAGCGATAATAACTTGATAATTTGACTCACAAGGAACAAGAGCACACAATTTTTTTATAAATTTTAAGTTAATTAGGGGCACATAGGTAAATGTAATTATATTTAGTGTCCTTTTTACTACCTATACCTAATATGATTAAATTTGAAAACCATTCATTTCATAACTGCTTTGTACTTGTAAAATATTCAAAGAAAATATTGTGAGAGAGCAACAACTGTCTAGAGCTGCCATAATAAGCCAGATTCAGAATTCTAATAATGCTTTGGGGGGCATGACACCGTTTGGGGACCCCACTGTGGTCAGATTTCAGCACGATTTTGGTAAAGAAAGACTCAGATGCTTTCCCTGGATCCGCTACCTGCTTAGGTAGGTACCTATAGTCAATAGCAGTAGGTACCTATGTTAACAGTTTTTCAAAATCAAGTGTAAAAGTGTTAACTTACTTTTGCTGTTGACTACGTATAGATTAGGCTAGGTATACTTACCTAGGTACTTTTAGGAAGTATAATAGTTACGTGCTTAGATTAGTTATTTCCCGTCACAAGTCCTACAGTCATAATACTTAAATTAATAATGATTATTGATGCACAATTTATCGCTAAAGTAATGGAATTATCTACAGTTACTCATTATTTTTTCCGACGCGACAGCCCTCTTTCTAAATGATAAGTAGGACTTACGTGCAAGAACAACGAGGGTTAAAACATACTGAATTGAGGTGAGGTATTACCTACTTACAAAAGCATCATATGGGTACCTAGGTGCATACCTATATAAAACATAATCTTGGAAGTTCTTTTTCAGTTTTTGGTTTGAATTTAATCCAATCTACCGAAGGAACAGTTCATGTGGGGAAGGAGGTAGGTATCGACTTTTAGCTTGCAGAAAACCGCAGACTACTTGCCCTGTGGGTGTTGTGTTGTGTTAGGAACCTGGGCTGTTATTCGCTACACGCGAATGCGGCTCACCCCGCCGGTCACCCGTCACGAAACTAGACCTCTACCTATGCTTATTTACTATGCATCGCGGTGTCAAGATATATTTGTGGTTGAGCTTAAAACAAGTTACAGAATAAGGTGGCAGGGCACCCGAGAACCCGCTATTTTGAGAGTGAGGGTCCTACAATCGTCTCTGGCGGACAACACAGTGAAGTCGATCGCTTGTTTTCCCCTGTCGCGGTATTACTTAATAATTTTCTCTCAAAAAATGGTAGCTTTTATTGCTGACTGTACTTTTTTTTACAGTCATGAACATACAGTCAGTACAGTAACTAGAGAGGGTTGCAATGAGCTCAAATACGACAGGGGACTATCTAGTGTAGTTTAGAAGTTGCTATGGCAACCTTCAGTCTCCACCATCAGCTCAGCTCGGTGGCCATAATTTTGCCTTGTAACCTAACTTACATGAGTATAGCAAATTTCAGCCCTATTGGTTTATAAAAAGTATATTTAGTAACTGCTTGATGACGGTTAATATAGTTTACTACTTCTTGATTTTTTAATAGGTTTAATGTAGTTTACTACTTCTTGATTTTTTAATGTATAATTTAAGTTATAAGTAAGATCGGTTGGAAAAAAATTGAAATGGAAATGGAAATGGATTGGAAATGTCTATATATTCATAATGTTATTCAACATAAGGATCTCTGTTACTACTATCTGTTTATAAACTTTTATATCATAGTGGTTTTTAGCAATATAGTTTAATATCACAGTTATTGCTAAATTTTGTATTAATAAACTTCTCTCTGAGATCAACTAATACCAAGATAGTGGTGAATAAGTTCAAGTAGCAGTAGGGAACAGGGACTTAGTGGCAAAACCGACTCGGATCGCGGATAGGTTAGAAGACGGAAGCGGGAGCTTCGCTCCCGCTTTCGTCTTCGAGGTTATTTTTTTTTATAAAAGAGCTGAAAAACTTGGTTGCAAAAAAATATTACTTAACTAGTTATATTCTTAGTTATGATTTATGATATTAGGACTAACAAAATTATGATATAGTACTTTAGGTCCATTATGAAGTAAACTGTTATGAAAACCCAAATTACGTATCACATGAACTGAATGATTAAAATGGTAATGGAATGTAGTAAACAAAACTGCTACCTTCATAAAATTACATTGAATAGCTCGAGAAACTACCTACGTAGTAAAATATGATGCTAATGTAATTTGTACCATATTAACTACATGGTTAGGGTATGTTAGTAATATGTATCACAATAATATGGAAAAAATATACATGCCAATCAAAACATTCGACATAACAAATAAAGTCTTTTTAAAACATGACCAACTAAATATTTTGCCAACTAACAATTTGCTAAAACAATCATTTGGGACATGTTATATATACGAACCATTGGTATGCTACCTAAAAGTTTGCCAAATGAAACTATGGGATAAGTTGTTTGGGAAGTCAATAATTGCCACATAATTTTCGGGCACATATTAGTAAACCAAATAGATGTGTAGGTACTAACATAATAATAATAAAAATAATAAATCAGCCTATATACGTCCCACCGCTGGGCACAGCGGCGCTACCACGAACTTCGAAAGTCGAAGTTCGTAATACATGCATCCCTGTCACTCGTGTGAAGGAGTGCGATAGAGATAGAAATACCCGAACTTCGATTTTCGAAGTTCGTGGTAGCGCCGCAGGCCTCCTCTCATGGATGGGAGTGTACGGGCAGGTAGGTAGTATGATGCTAGGTTTACACGGGCTTAGACACATGGAAATGCTTACACAAATTGAATAAGTCCCATAGTAAGCTTATCAAGGTTTTTGTGTTATGAGTAACTAGATGAGTTGGTACTTATGTCAGTGTTAAGGAAAAATATATTTCATTAAAAACACGATAGAATATACGAATATATGTTTAAAACGAAATTTCAAACTAAAATTAACTTAAAAATAACCTACCAAAAACATATTTCTAAGGCAAGTCTTTGTGCGAGAATGCTGGCATTGATGTAATCATATACATATTATTATGATATGCTATCAATATAATTGCCCTTACCGGCATTTTACAGCCATTGTTTCATTATCCACTAAGCTTAATCAATAGTGATACATAAGAGGAAGATAAAGGTTTTTTTGGTATAATAGTCAACACTGATCGTCTTTAAAAAACATTAGTGAATAGCCTCATAAGATATAGTTTTTGGTGTCCATAATGTCTGCTTCTACCGTGGCACTATATTCTTGACTTTTGACTCCACAACCAGTCCCTGGAATGAATTGAGTATTGTTAGAAATCTTGTTAAATACAATGAATAAACTGCTGTCCAAATATAATAACTGTCTGAGGTAAATTAGTTGTAGAAGGTTGACATAGTTTTTGAAGGATACTTACTCGCTGATTATGCATTGCTTATGATTCCAAACATACTTAATTACGACAATATTTTTAGATTAAAGTGATTGATGAACTTTTTCTTCCTAGGAACCATCTAGGAACTAACAATTAATAACTCACGTTACCTTCTACCATGTTTCCATGTCTGGTTCCATGTGTGTTCATATTCGGCGAAAATCCAGCAGCTCTTCATGGAGAATACTATTATTCTAACAGACCATATTCTGTTCTCTAAGTTCCTCGATTCAGACTGATCGAAATCATCGAAATGAAGCAAAGTATTATCATTTATTTCGATTCCGATTCTGTTTTAAAAGTAATTGTTAGAAAGCACGAGAATCTCACGGCAGTGAGTAATGTGAGTATTATATTCTTTGCTCACGGCACGGGAGTTTTCTGTTTAAAATACGAGATATATAATATTTTATTTTGACACTTCAATTTCTTTCACATTGACAAATTCTTTCCCGCGGGATATTTTTAAACGTCATGTCTCTTTCATTTTGAAGCTTTAGAGAAATAGACAAAGATATCGTGATTAGGGACGTTGCTAGTATAAGGCTTGCCATTCACTCTTTACTCCATGTTTTACTACAGATTCAGTGTTGACATACAGCAATATGGCATCAGGGACTATTTTTCAGATAAATCGCGACACTTACTGTGTCTACCGCGACAGAGCTCTCTCGCTTGGGCCGGTTTTCTCGATGTGCCAAGTGGTGCTACGAAAATCGAGAAAACTGACAGCGCGACCGAGAAATTTCGCAACCGCGAGCGAGCTGGCTCGCGGCGCGAGAGTATGTCGCGGCCGTCGTGTGCTGCTGTGTGTGGGTGCTGGCCTGTTCCGCGCTACTACACCCGCGCATGTGGTCCTCTCAAGGCTTTCTCTCTGCTTTTCAATGTCTATTAGTATTTTTTCCAGCTTCTTGCTATTTTCTTCGAGAAGTTCAGCGTTTTTCTTTATCAGCTCTACCATTTCAGATTGAGCTGATAGAGTTGATAAGGACGGGTCTCGATTACCAATTGAGAAGGTAGAGTCCATTTCAGCCGTTTTCGGAGCGCTCATCTGTCGCTCGCTACTTGTCTCTTTTGCCTTACGCTCCTTTTCTGACTCTTTCACTAATTGGTAGAGCCGTTCCAGCGATGTTCTCACCGCCAGTTTTATTTCTCTCTTAGTATTTTGCGGGACGCGTTTATATTGAGTTTCCCCTTTTCCAGGCAGGCTCTGGCTTCCGTGAGGCGGTCCTTAAACTGGTCAGTGGATGGTATGTCCACCAACTTTTCGTCTTGTGACGAAGTTTTGTTTCTGCATTTGCAGGGCCTGTCTGCTTCGTCGTGTATTTTTTTTTTTTTTTAGCCCATCGGTCGTTTCCTGCTCTTTGCGGGGGACCTCCGGGGTCTTTATTACCTTCCTTTCTGGGCTCACCGGTACTGTTGGGGCTACGGGTTTGTTTGGGACCTCCAGGGTCTTTTTCCCTTTGCTCTCTGCACTTCCCGGAGCTCCTTTGGCCGCAGTATGTACTTCTTTGATGTGGTCCGATGGTTTAGTAAGCGCTGGGGCCTCAGCCATGCCTTTTGGAGAGTGCCCTTCCGTCAATTTTGGTAGTCCAGACTCCCAGTCTCCAATACTTCGCCTCACACTTGAGGTAGCCGTCGATTCCACCTTTTGCGGGGTCTGGGGGACCGAGTTTTCTATCTTTTTCGTCGTCGGAGTGCGGTGTCCGAACATGTTTACGTGTCGTGTTTAGGTGACTGGTCGCGAAGGAAGAGTAAGTTCTAAAAATTTGTAGGCTGAATACAACCAGTAGTATAATAAATTTAATAATACACATGAAAAGTTTGTATAAGTTTTATAAGAGTTTCTAAGGCTAAATGTATATAGAGTGGCAGACTACCTGATCTTAGGTTCTAGTTTAGGTTTTCCAGGGCCTGGCCCTTGTCAAAATCAAAATATCTACTCAATTTAAATTAAAAAGAAAATTTTGCGCTACGTAGAGCCGTTAGCGTATACACAATACAGACAAATACTTATTATCTATTTTATAAATGTCAGACAATAGTCTTTTGGGTCACTAACAAACATTTTTTTAATGTTTACAAATGTAGTCACAGACTGGTCGTTTTATAAGCCGGGATAGAGGCTGCGTGGCCCAAGCCCACGCAGCCTCTCTTCCAGCGGTCAAAAGAAGTCGATTCTAGTTGTCCAAATTACTGGCTCTACGTAGCGGTTTTTATAGCCTTCCTTGAGCCCTTTCCAACGAACCCAAACACGGCCTGGTTTGTGCCACAACTTCCAGAGTTACGACCGTCTTGGTCCCGCTAATTACCCTGGAGAAAGTCCCAGCCCTCTACGACGACGGGTTACTGAGCTAGAGGTTTAAAAATTTTCAAAATGGCGGCCGAACTGTCAAACGTAATGTTTGACTGTGAATTGCTCCGCTCCCCGGGGTCGGGGTTTTGGGCTACAATATGAAACTGGACCTTCTCTATCCGATGATACCGTTTTCAAAAAAAAATATTTTTGAGTCTCCTTTTACCCAAAAAGTGGTGGGGGGTGACACGTAATTGGGCCTTCTAGCTAACTGTGAAAACCGCAGTTTTCTAGAACTCCTGGTTGCTGCGATATATCGGTCCAAATAAAAACAAGATGGCCGCCGAACCGTCAAAAGGCAACTTTGAAGGCCTTTATCTCTGGAACCAGTGGTCGTAGAAGGTCCGGACTTTCACTGCTGTGTTGAACTTTGTCTCCTCTGTCGGACAGGACTACTCTAAGCTCTAAAAAGTGTATTGCGAGATAACTGATTGACCATGCGCAGCGTAAAGATACGTGTTGAGCACAGGTTTAAGTGAAGATCCGGACCCTGTAGGTCTTACGGTTCCAAAGATCCAATCAATTTAATTTTGATACCAGAAAAAAAATGGCGGAATTTTGGTATCTCCGTTGAGATATACGTCCTAAAGCTATATACACTGTAAAATTGATATTATTATTATTATTGTAGAATTTATAGCAAAAAATCACTTAAAATCGGTATCTTTGGACCCGGTCTACCTAAAAATATGCAAAAAATCTTAATATTAGCCTTAAATACACACAATTAATACAAGAACGCTAAATTAATTATTTCCATACAAAAAATTCACAAGTCGTTTTTCCAAAATTTTGGAAATTAGAAGAATCAGAGCTGGATCCCCGACCACGCCTTGGCCTTGAACTTGTATTTTTGGCGATTGTGCTCGCAGGATTCCACACGTCTTGGTGAATGTTCTGGATCGTACTGCCTTTTAACTCACTATTTCGCACTTTTTGACACTTGGCCGCTACGCGGGTACACTGCGGCTAATTTGGGTGTAAGTACTATATGCGCCGCAGTTTTCCGCAACTTTTGATACCTTTCCCGATAAGATCGTGGAAAACCCACGTTTTTTTTTTTTTTTTTTGTAACGTAGCGGCTCTAAAAACGTGGCGCTTCCGATTGCGAGTGGACCGGTTAGGTTAGGTTTTTTTTTTTTTTTCTCTCTTGTCCCCTGAATGAAACAGGGTCTTTGTTTGCTATTTTCTTTCATTCCAGTTCTATCATTTATGCCTCTCGTACTTTTATTCTTCATACGGTTCTTGCTTTCATACTTTCTCTTTTATGCTTGTGTGGGTGGGATTCCCACCTAAATAAACCTATTCTATATATTTGCAGGGATTGCGAGTGATGGGTTACTCTTTATTGCAATAAAGACAGGAGTTATTTTTATTTTACAGTGGTTCTTAAAACTATTTATTATTTTGGAGACAATTGTTTTCTGATACTAGTTATAATTTCAAATTTTGTTTTATTGCTTAGTACATTTTCTTTTATTTACTTAGTTTTAGGACACTGACGTCATACAAAGTTTGTATGTTCTAGTGTATCTGTTTACTTATTTCTATTTGCTACTTTCCTTGCTATTTCTTTACAATATTTCATAAACTTATCTCTAACATTTTTGTCTTTCATTATTACCCATAGGTTTTCTTTACATATTTTAATATCCAGTTCCATTTCTATATTAAATCTTTCTTTGCAGTACACAGGACAGTCTATCACTACATGCAGGGCACTCTCTTCTATGTTGGGATCGCACACGCACGCCGGGGGCTATCCTTGCACTTGAATCTGTTCAAGTACTCGGAGAACCCGCCGTGTCCCGTCATCACCTGTACCATGACCTGATCCATTTCTATTTGTCTAAATACCGTGTAGGCCATTGATGCGTCCGGGAAGAATGCTTTGGTGGTAGAGGCCGTGTCACTCTGTTTGTAGCGCTGGTTCCATTCGTCAATCGACTCCAAACGGATTTGTCGCTTGACGAATGAAAGCGGGCATCGGTCGTAGTTTGGCTTTGTTTTAATTTTTATTGCGGCGTCTTTGGCGAGAGCATCCGCTCTCTCGTTCCCCTCCAGTCCAGCATGTGCTTTAATCCAAAATAACTTAATTATTTTGTTCCGCTCGTTGTTGAAGGCGATGTTCTCTCTTTTCTGCACTGCTAGGGGGTGGAGGGAAGTGTCATTTACGACGACTTCAAGAGCAGATCTTGAGTCGCAGTAAATATTGCAGATGCTTTCACCGGTTTGCAGAGTCTGTTTCGTGGCTTCCAATAGAGCTAGCAGTTCGGCCTGGAAGACCGTGCAGTGGTGGTCGAGTTTCAGCTTCTTAATTTTGGTCTCCGTGTCGTTTTTCCATATAGAAACTGCTGCTCCAGTCTTCCCCTGGATTTTACTACCGTCTGTAAATATTTTCAGACCCGGGTTTTCGTGCTCCTCCATTTGTGCACGGTTCTCCAGGCATATGAACTTTAGCCCCAACTGCCTTGCCGGATGTGGCGTATTTGTAAATAGAACCGGTCTTTCCATATCTCGGTCTGCCACTTCGTTCCGGGAACACTTTCTTTGCGTAATAAAGTGAGGCTGCTTCGCGGATTCTGATGTCCAGCGGAAGCAGTCCCGCGAGTAGAAGAGCCGAGTTCAAGGAGACCGTTCTGTACGCCTTTATAATTTTTTGGACGAAACCTCTCTGCACCGCATTCAGGTGTTTCTTAAGGCACAGTTTATTAGACGCTTGTGCCCAAGCGCTTGAAGCGTACATTATTACAGGCTCCACCACTGCAGTATATATGGTCCTGACTACCTCGGGGTTGAGCCCCCAGTGTATTTTTGCTGCTCTTGATAGTTGCTTGAAAAGGCCTAATGCCTTTCGGCACACGTTGGATACGTGTGTGTTGAAAGTCAGCTTGTCATCCACCGTGAGCCCCAGGATCTTGATCTCCCGGGACAGCCCAATGGCCACCCCTCCCATATTCAAGAGTGGAGAGTCGTACTTCAATTTATTTGTTATCACCATTGCCTTGGTTTTGTGCGGTGCAAATTTGAGTTTGTTTCTGACTCCCCACTCCTGGACATGTGCGAGGGCCGCATTGGCCCGTCCCTGGATTTCAAGAGCCGTGGTTCCCGAGAAAATCAGGACCACATCATCCGCGAACGCCTGGCAGTAGTCTCCCCTGTTCTCCATTTCTTTCAGCAGCGGATCCAGCAGCAGGTTCCAGAAAGTTGGTCCCCCTATTGACCCCTGCACGCAACCCTTTGTTGTTTCCCTGGCACACTCTGTTCCCGCGTACCTCAACTTTACCATTCTATTTGACAGGTAGTCGTCCACTAGGCGTCTCAGGTTCGCGGGGCATCGGGTCTCCGCCAGTCTGCATCGAATAGCGGGCCACCATGCGCTATCGAAGGCCCCCTCTATGTCCAGTGATACGATGGTAACTATGTTTTTGGCTTTGAGTTTCATCTTTATCTGTTCTAACATGGCATAGAGGGAGTCTTCGGTACTGCGCTGCGGTGTGAACCCGAACTGACGCTGGCTGGCGTCCGGGAGAATGTGCCACCTTATCCTTCGGATCATCATCTTTTCGAGGATTTTCCCGAGAACTGGCAGAAAGCCTATACGATTTTGGGTGGGTGTAGTCTTCCTTTCCCTGTTTGCGGAGAACCACCACTGCCGCCTCCTTCCAGATGGTGGGAAAGTGGTGAAGGGTTAAACACTTGGTTATGAGAGCGAGGAATATGTCCGGGTTCAAGCTGATGGCCGCTTTACATATGTCAGCTGTGAGGCCGTCCGGCCCGGGTGCTTTCTTGGGGTTGAAACGACGCCGCCCACCGCAATTCCTCCATTGTAAACGGGGGGTCACATTCTTCAGAATGCGTCCTCTCGTTCACTGTTTTGGCGGCGGTTCTGACTTCTTTGTGGTGCTCATTATCCTCCTGTAAGTCATCTTCTGGGAAGAATGTATCTGTCAGCAGTCGCGCCGAGTCTTCATTCCCTAGAGCTTTCCCATTTTGTACGAGCGGTAAGTCCTCTGCCCTTTTTGACGTGCGACCTATCATCCTGTATATCCCGTCCCACATACTCTCGCGGTCTTGCTTCTCACAGAAGCTCTTCCAGCTGGTGGTCTGAGCCCGCCTCACCTCCAGCTCATATGCCTCCTTTGCCTGGAGGTACTGCTCCACGACCCATGCTCGGCGAATAGGCGCTGCGCATCGGATTCTGCGCCTTTTCGTGGCAACCTCTTTTTTCATTTTGTCGATCTCCTCGGTCCACCAAGTAAACCCTGCCTTTGTCCCGCTTTTCACTTTAGGTATTGATTCTTCGCATGCTTTTTTAATTGTTTTGGTAATTTCGACTGCCTTTCTGTCTAGTATTTCTGTGTCCGTAATATTTTCTATTTCCATTTTATTGATATTTTGTTCAGCATAAAATTGTGTCAGTTTCTCAAGAAACTGATTCCAATTTGCTTTTTTACTATTGTACATTCGTGTGGTCCGTTTTATATCAATACCCTCAGATTTTTGTAGGCTTATGTCAAACAGGATTGCCTTGTGGTCCGAGCATGTCATATCGCCGTCTACTCTCCAGTTGTCCACTCGCCCCAACATGTCCATGGAGCAAGTTGTAACATCGACGCAACTAGTGAAACGTCTTCCCCCCCTGATTGTGTCGAAGGTGGGCTCAGATCCCCGGTTGAGTATCTGTAGCTCCTGTTCCTCTATAAAGCCCGCAAAGATTTCCCCCCTGTGGTCCAACCTCTCGCTCCCCCACCATGTGCTCCATGCGTTCACATCTCCGCCCAGCAGAACTCTTCTCATCCCTAGGTCCCTGATTGTCGTCCCCAGCCTTTCGATATAAGGTTCGATTTCCTTGTCCCCTTCTAGATAGACCGATATCAGGCCTATCTCCCAAGCTCCAGTTCTCAGCTTTGCAACCGCGATATTGTGGGTCGTTAGTGTTGGGCATTGGGTGACGTCGATCTTGTCGTCGAGGACCACAATGGCCGCTTTGTGTACTAATGTTGCGGTTGGATCACACTGGACTATTCTAGTGCCTTTATAGTCTTTCATACGTCCCGTATTCCCGATGTATGGTTCTTGGACCATTGCGAAGGATATCTTCCTCTTTGCTGCTTCCATTATGAGTTCCGCTGTGGCAAGTTCACTCCTTTGGAGGTTTGCCTGGACGGCCCTGTACTTTCCAGTAACGTGTGGGTTACCAGGAGTTTCGCCGACTCTGCCCGGGACCACCTTAGCAATAGGCCACTGTGGACCTCGCTGACGCCTCCCACCTTTGCCTGACTGGACACTCCGGGTCGAATGCGTTGTGTTGTGCTTGGTCTATATTTGCCTTCTTGCAATTACAGCAGGTGGGTAGCCCCTCCGCGATCCAGTCGGCGCACTCCGTTTTTAAGTGCGGGCCACCGCAGTGGCTGCACACGTCGACATGGTCCTGGCACAGTCGCTTTCCGTGTCCATACCCTAGACAGCGCGAGCACTGTACCAGGGGGGACTGGTCCGCCACCTGAACCCTCTGCATGTCCACGTAAACTGTGCCCGCCTCAGTCATGCGGCCCCAGATCAGCGGCGACACCCTGATCACCACGTGTGCTGTAAGTGGGTTTCTTGCTCTTTTCCGGTACTTAACTTCCATCCGGTCCTGCTCTTCGCTCACGTCTCTTAGCAGGTGCTTATTCTGGGCTCTTATGGCCCCAAGGATGTCCTCGTCTGAGTGGCATTTGAGGACCCCGCGCAGGACTACGAGTGGGTCTTTGTTAAGCACCGGATCCACCTGCAGCTGTCCCCCCGCTTTTAGGATCCTATCTTTTACCTTTCCGACTTCCTCCTGTGTCCTGCATCCTACTATAACCTTCCTGTCTCTTGCTTTCCTGATCTTATCTATTTGAACTCCTTCTTCCTTTGCTTTAACCGCCTTCCTTATCTGGTCCAGCACTTGTTCGCCTGTTTGTGTTTCGTCTGTGGACGAAACTACTACGGAGTGCATGGCCGTTGCTTTCCACGGCATGTCTCTGGGTGGACCGGCCGTGACACTCGCGTAGCTCCCTTTATAATTTTCCATTATTTCTTGTTGCCTTTCGAGTGCTTCTTTTAGTTTTAACAACTCTTCTTTGTTCTCTCTTAGTAGATTTCCATGTTCTTCCATTATCCGCTTTGTATTTTCTTCTATTTTTGAAAGCGTCTGGTCTTTGGCCGTGCTGTTGCTGACCGTGAAGGTTGAGTCCATGCCGGTTGTGGTATTCTTTGGCTTCACCATTTTGATCTTTTCCCCGCTCTCGGATTTTGCTCTCAGATCCATCTCCGACTCCTTCACTAGGTTGTATAACGTCTCCAGCGCTGCCATTATCGCGTTTTTTATTTCGCCTTTGGTATTTCGGGATGCGGACATGTGCAGTTTTCCAGATTCTAGGCAGGCCCTTGCTTCCGTAAGCCGATCTTTATATTGTTTCTTTTTGGGACTCAATTTACCGGGCGATACCTCCGGTGCCGTTAATGGTTTCCCTTTTTGCGTCGGAGTCGTCCTCTGCTGAGATGTCGCAGGGCCTGCCTGCGTTTTCGGTATTCCTAGCAACTCTGTAGTTGGGGTCTTATGTGTCGTAGCATTTTTACACGGGGCTCCCGGGTCGCCTAGGTCCACCAGAGGGGTTTTTTCAGTTTCGCTCTGACTTTGCTTGCCTGCTTCCCATTCCCCAATGCTGCGTCTGACTACGTTTGATGCCGGTTTCTTCCCTGCTTCGTCATGTGATTGGTTCCCTTCAATCTCAGGCATCTTCACTGGGGTTCGGTATCCAACAAACATTTCTTACTGTATAAATTTACGTTGAATGCAACGTTCGTAGTACTTTTTTGGCACCCCTGTATAAGGGGGGTGACGGTCTATAAATGTACACAAAGAAATAAACAGAAGGGAAAATTAAATAAAATGGGTCGCAGACCCCGTCTTGTTAGGTTGTAAATAAAATAGAGATAAAATAATAGCAGGTAGAGTGCCTATTATGAGTCACAGACTGTCCAGTTTAATCTATAAAGTTGATACAAAAGAAATTTTTTTGTAATGTAGTTGTTGGCTCTGGTTACAGCTAGAGTTTTGGTCTCTATACTACTTAATAACTATATCTATATCTAAATATCGGACAATAGTCCTTTGGGTCACTAAGATACTTATTCTAGCACAAAATAAAAATTTATTATTTGCGGCTCTATGTAGAGTTGCAGTCTCTGGTCGTTCGAGACGTCAGAATAGCCGCTTCGTGGGCTGGGATACTTCCAGGCTGGAAGTATCCCAGCCCACGAAGTGGAAGTTGGAAGTTCCAGCGGTCAAAAAGAGTCGATTCCGGCTGTCCAAATATTTGGCTCTACGTAGAGCGGTTTTTATGCCTCCAAAGGATAGCCCTCCCCGAGCCCCTTCCAACGAACCCAAACACGGCCTGGTTTGTGCCACAGCTTCCAGAGTTACGACAGACCAAAGTTTCTGGTATCCGTGACAAATTCGGTATCCAAATTCGGTATCTGCTCGTAACTCCGGAACCGTTGGCCCGATTCGGTCGTGCTTCGGCTCGTTTTGCTGGGCTCGTCGAGCTCTACCATCCTAGAGCACTTCCTGGCCTTCAACTTTTTGACCCCTGCAAGTGTCAAATTGTAATCAGGGCCCACTGGATCGGACAGTCTTGGTCCCGCTGATTACCCTGAAGAAAGTCCCAGCCCTCTACGACGACGGGTTACTGAGCTAGAGGTTTAAAAATTTTCAAAATGGCGGCCGAACTGTCAAACGTAATGTTTGACTGTGGATTGCTCCGCTTCCCGGGGTCGTAGAGCGTCGGGGTTTTGGGCTACAGTATGAAACTGGTCCTTCTCTGTCCGATGAGACCGTTTTCAAAATTGTATTTTTGAGTCTCTCCTTTTTCCAAAAAAGTGGTGGGGGGTGTCACGTAATTGGGCCTTCTAGCCAACTGTGAAAACTGCAGTTTTCTAGGACTCCTGGTTGCTGAGATATGTCGGTCCAAATAAAAACAAGATGGCCGCCGAACTGTCAAAAGGCAACTTTGAAGGCCTTTATCTCTGGAACCAGTGGTCGTAGAAGGTTCGGACTTTCACTGCTGTGTTGGACTTTGTCTCCTCTGTCGGACAAGACTACTTTAAGCTCTAAAAAGTGTGTTGCGAGATAACTGATGAAAACCATGCGCAACGTAAAGATATGTGTCCAGCACAGGTTTAAGTGAAGATCCGAACCCTGTAGGTCTTACGGTTCCAAAGATACAATCAATTTAATTTTGATACCAGAAAAAACAAAATGGCGGAATTTTGGTATCTCCGCGTTTTTGACGTCAGGGGGCCCGGGTTTTGGGTCAACCCAGTTGAGATATACGTCCTAAAGCTATATACACTGTAAAATTTATATTATTATTATTATTTTAGAATTTATAGCAAAAAATCACTTAAAATTCGGTATCTTTGGACCCGGTCTACCTAAAAATATGCAAAAAATCTTAATATTAGCCTTAAATACACACAGTTAATATAAGAACACTAAATTAATTATTTCCATACAAAAAATTCACAAAAAAGTCGTTTTTTCAAAATATTGGAAATTAGTGTCTATTTCACTGAGTTTTTGAGTCGGCGGTCTGGGTCCTTGTAGACACGTAGACTAAGTTAGCGCGCAACAGATTTCAACGTAAAAAGTATATGGTCTGCCTGAAGAATTTTCACTATGGGCGATTGAATTTTGAATTTTTAAAAGTCAATATCTTAAAAGATAGCAGTCCAAAAATTCAAAACTGTGTACCGGTTTGCTCCTGGCTTGATGCTGCACAGTTCCGCTTTGTTTGTTGAAGCCGCACGCAGCTGGATCCTCGACCTCGCCTTGGCCTTGAACTTGTTTTTCTGGCGATTGTGCTTCGACGGTAGCTCGCAGAATTCCAAAATTGGTGTCATCTTGTAGCGCTCGGTGAGACGCTTCTGCCAATATATCACACGTCTTGGTGAATGTTCTGGATCGCACTGCGCTTGTGGTTTTAAAAACTTTCAACTCACTATTTCGCACTTTTTGACACTTGGCCGCTACGCGGGTACACTGCGGCTAATTTAGGTGTAAGTAATATATGTGCCGCACTTTTCCGCAACTTTTAACACCTTTCCCGATAAGATCGGACGCGGAAAACCCACTTTTTTTTTTTTTTTTTTTTTTAACGTCGGAGCGGCTCTATAACGTGGCGCTTCCGGTGGCGAGTGGACCGCGACTGGTTAGGTTAGGTTAGGTTAGGTTAGGTTAGGTTTTTTTTTTTTTTTTTTTTTTTGTTTTTTTTTTACGCGGGAGGAGGGAATCCTCATTGGATACTGCCAGGCCGGTCCTGACAGCATGCCCGACTCTACTGGAGGTGGTACCCACCTATTTCGGATGGGTGCCACCTCCACTAGCCTACGGACTAAAACCTCCTCCCTGTAGAGTGTACTGTTTCAGAAAGCGCGGTGCTATCGACTTACACGTTGCTTCTGGGTGAGTATTAGTGAATGTGTGTGTTGGGTGTAAGAGTGTTGTTGTGTAGTGTGGCGTGTGTGTTGTCAAGTGTACCTACCTGCTTGCAAAGCGAACGCGCGGTCGCATGCACACGCGATCCCTCCGCAAGCAGAGCGGGGTGTTTGGTTATGATTGGATGATTGATGAAATGATTGATGAGATGATAAATGAATGAAATGTGGATAAATAGATGGAAGATGAAAGATTGTTGTCCAGCTAAGTATTATTGAAATGTTTGAGATTTTTAACAATATGTTTTAATAGATCGTGAAAGGAGTTAGAGGTGGAATCTTTAGATAGGATTTGTGTAAAATTTTCAGGGTCAATATTTAAATTCTGGCAGACAACTGTGTGATGGAAACGTTTGGCTGAGAAGCGAGGGCAAGAAAAGAGTAGGTGAGTGAACGTTTGTTGAATGTTGATTGAAGGGTCGCATTGGCAGTTATCGTCTCCTATGATTCCGAATCGTTTGAGATATACCTTATTGTAACTGTGATTGCTTAGGAACTGTGTGGTTTCAAAGGAAGGTGAGTGTTGAGTTAGGTACGATTTTAGAGCCTCATGAGTTGCGAAGAGGGTTTTGGTGTAGGTACAATTGCTAGGATCATTATAAAGGGCAGCCGCGTCATGATTCAGGGTACCCTTATTGTGATGCTTGATGTGGCTCATTGGGATGTGTAAATAGTCTGGTGATTTATGTAGGTTGGCGGTTAGGTTAGGTTAGGTTAGGTTAGGTTAGGTTAGGTTAGGTTAGGTTAGGTTAGGTTAGGTTAGGTTAGGTTAGGTTGCCTCCTGGGGCTACGGGTGTCCCTGCCGAAAACGGATGCGGTGGTCTTCGGGGGGAGAGGCTGGCGGCTGCGTGCCGACGAGACCATCCCCGTTGGGGGTGAGGCGGTCCAGGTCAAGGCCCACATAAAATATCTTGGCCTGATCCTGGACCGTAAGTGGGATTTCGGGGAGCATTTTAGGCAACTAGCTCCCCGACTCGTCGGCGCTGCATCTGCGCTGGGCCGGCTCCTCCCGAACGTGGGAGGGCCAAAGGCCCCATGTCGGCGCCTCTTCGCAAACGTTGTACGAAGTATGGCACTATACGGGGCGCCTATATGGGCCGACAGATTGAGGGAAAAAACCAAGGCCCTCCTACGAAGGCCCCAGAGGGTGATAGCGCAGAGAATGGCCCGCTGCTTCCGTACGGTTGCGTTTGCGGCCGCTTGCGCTCTTGCCGGCAGCCTGCCGTGGGAATTGGACGCTAGGCTGCTGGCCGAGTGACACAGGGAGAGGGTGGCGGACAGGACGAGCGGAGAGTTCTCGGCCCCAGAAGAGGCGGCCGCGAGTCGTAGAAGGGCGGTGGAAAGGGAGAGGGACAGGTGGAAAGAGGTGCTGGAGGAGTCCCCCTATGGCATTCGAACCATAGGGGCGCTCCTCCCGACATTGGAGGGTTGGCTGGACCGAAGTAATGGCGATCTTACATATAGGCTGGCGCAGGTGGTGACCGGACATGGGTGCTTCGGTCACTACCTGCACCGCATAGGGAGGGAGGCTTCGCCAGTCTGTCACCACTGTGGCGAAGACGATGACACGGCCCAGCATACTCTGGCAGAGTGTACAGGCTGGGCCGTGGAACGCCAAACCCTGCAGGTGGCGTTAGGGACGGGCGATCTCTCGCTGCACAACGTAATCTCGCGTATGTTGTGCAGCGAGAGATCGTGGAAGGCGGCAGCGACATTCTGCGAAGAAGTTATGTCGCAGAAGGAGATAGCGGAGCGGGAGCGAGAAGAACGAGGCGATCCTGCTGGAAGCGGAAGAGGATCTTGCCAGGGACGCTGCGCTGGCGGAGCGATCTCGGACCTCCCGTCTGTCCGAATCCTCGCGGGAAGGCGAAGCCACGCCTAACACAGTGGCAAATATGAGAAAAACCGTGGAGGAGCAAATGGCCATTGTTATGAAAGTGGCCACTAAATCGGGGCATTTGCAGGGGACGTACGTGCGCGCACTTAAGAACGTGGCGGCGGCCATCCCAGAGATGTTCGACCGCCTATGTTCGCGCACAGCGTCGGACGAAACCCGCCTGCTGCAGGCAGCTAATGAAAAGCTTCAGTGGGAAGTGGCCAGCCTACGCCAGGAGCTGACAGAGCTGAGGAGCAGCCTAGAGAAATCCAGGACACAGGATCACTCACACGAACTGAGAAAGGTGGTCGAAGAGGTGGCACGCTCCAACCGGGATCAGCTCTGCACCATGCTCAACACCCGGCTGGCGGGCATTGAGTGCCGACTCCTCCCGGAGCCACGGGCGGGGCCCTCATCGGCCGCCGGCGAGGAGATGGAGGAGCGGCCTGACAGCGAGTCCCAGGAGCCCCCGTCCGCTTCCGAGTCCGTGCCCGCTTCCAGGGCGGCTCCGAAGCGAGGACCTCCGAACCTAACGGGGGAGCCCCGAAAAGGGGATGAAGGGAGTGGAACAAAAAAGAAGAAAAACAAGAAGAAGGCGAAGAAACCGACTCTGGCCGCGGTTGAGGCCTCCGCTTGCCGAATAAACGTTTCTGACGTCTCTCGTCCGCCTTCGCCGGCCCCCAACGAGACATGGAGTAACGCAGTCGGTGGGCATAAACAGAGGAGGAAAACTGCGGCGCTCGAAGCTAAAGGACAAACGGTGTCGCAGCCTCAGAAACAGGCGGCCAAAGCGAAACGAGGGAAAAAACTACGCCCGCCACGCACAGCGGCGATTACGCTCACTTTGAAGCCAGAGGCTGTCAAAAAAGGCCTCAATTATGAGACAGTGCTGGCCGAAGCCAGGAGCCGCATCAAGCTCGAGGAGGTGGGTTTGGTTTCGGTACGCTTCCGTACGACGGCGACTGGAGCCCGCATGCTGGAGATCCCTCCCGGCACGGAAAACCCGGAGAAAGCAGCAGATGCGCTTGCTGAAAAGCTCCGGCAGGCCCTCAGTGCAGACGTGGTACACGTCCACCGTCCGGTGAAGTGTGCGGAGATCCGAGTCACGGGCCTGGATGACTCGTCAAGAGCAGAGGAAGTCGTAGCGGCTGTATGTGCGGAAGGGGGCTGTGCCGCCGAGGCCATAAGACCGGGCGTAATATCCCGTGGCCAGAGAGGCTCGGGATCGATGTGGCTCAGCTGCCCAGTAATAGCGGCTAAGAAAGTGATAGAGGTTGGCCGCATAAAGGTAGGCTGGGTTTCGGCACGAGTTGAGTTGATTGAGGCCCGGCCACTGCGCTGCTACAGATGTCTGGAGACAGGCCACGTAGCGGTCAATTGTGTATGTGGTGTAGACCGGAGCGGCCTATGCTTTCGCTGTGGGAAACCAGGCCACAAGGCGCGTGAGTGCACCGCTTCTGAAGCGAATTGCGCCATCTGCGCGGCGGCTGGCAAGCCTGCGGCACATTCGCTTGGTGCCAAAGGCTGCGTCGGAGGGCACTCCCAAAAGGAAAAGAGGGCTGTTGGTAAGAAAACAGGGGATGGTGACTCTGCCACCTCTCAGTCTTCACAACGGGCTCCAGAGGTGGATCTGATGGACGTCGTGCAATAAATGGCACTCAAGATTTTGCAGGCGAACATCAACCACTCGACCAGAGCTCAGGATCTATTGATCCAGACAATGGCAGAGTGGCAGATTAAGGTGGCCGTGGTCTCGGAGCCCTACTTCGTACCCACTCGGGATGGCTGGGTCGCCGACCGCGACGAGTCAGTGGCGCTTATAGCCCCTGCAAGTGCCGGCTCCCCGACTTTAGAAGGGGTGGTGAGGGGCCGGGGCTATGTACTGGCGGTCCTAGACGGAATGACCATTGTTGGGGTATATTTTTCGCCCAGCCGTAGCCTCGCCGATTTTGAACAACTGCTCGACGAAATCGGGGCTCTGATTGGGCGGGTACTCCCCGCCCCGGTGCTTGTTGCTGGCGATTTCAACGCCAAATCAACAGCGTGGGGATCTCCAGCAACTGATGCGCGGGGCGAAGTGCTGCTCGAGTGGGCGGTGTCCTTGGGGTTGGAAATCATCAACAGGGGATCGGAGAGCACGTGCGTGCGGCGACAGGGCGAATCGATCGTAGACATCACGCTTGCGTCCCACGCCCTGGCCCGCCGTGTTCAGGATTGGAGGGTGGAGGTGGACGAGGAGACTCTATCGGACCACCGGTATATCCGGTTTGACGTCGCCAATGCCTCTCTGCCTGCGCAGGAAGGAAACCGGTCCTCTGTTGGGGATGGCCCGCGGTGGGTCCTAAGTCGCCTTGACAGGCAGCTGGCCAAGGAGGCGGCCATAGTCGAGTCCTGGGGGACTGGGTCGGTGAACCAGGTGGACCATGAGGCCGAACGGCTTGTTGCCGCCATAACTCGGGTGTGCGATGCCGCTATGCCTAGGATGAAGCCATTCCCGCCAAGGCGCAGAGCATACTGGTGGCGCCAAGAGCTCCGGCAGCTGCGGCGCGCTTGCGTGGCTGCTCGGCGCCGATACACCCGAAGCCGGAGAAGGCGGATCCGTGTCTGGCCCAGGAGGATGTGTTGTACGAGGCATACAGGTCCGCCTGTAAGGCCTTCCAGACGGCCATTGCACAAGCCAAGGAGGCTGCCTGGGAAGAATGGCTGGGGACGCTTGACCGAGATCCGTGGGGCAGGCCGTATCGCGCCGTGAGGCAGAAACTCCGGCCATGGGCTCCCCCACTCACCAGCAGTCTCCAGCCGGAACTTCTGGGTCAGGTTGTGGGGACTCTCTTCCCTGAGAGAGATCAGTTTGTGCCGCCGGCCATGTCCGCCAATGAACCCCCAGAGGCGGAGTTGGAGGTGCCTCCGGTAACCGACGCGGAATTCGGCGCTGCTCTCTTGAGACTCCAATCCAAGAAGACCGCCCCAGGGCTGGACGGCATACCGGGGTGCGCGTTGACCGTGGCCCTGAAGGAAATGGGTGGCGACATGTGCGCTTTATTTAGTGCGTGTCTGGCGCAAGGGAAGTTCCCACGGAGGTGGAAAACGGGCAAGCTCGTGTTGCTGCGAAAGGAGGGGCGCCCGCCTGACCAGCCTTCGGCCTACCGTCCCATCGTGCTCCTCGATGAGACGTGTAAACTATTTGAGCGCGTGATCGTGAACCGTCTCGTCAAAACCATGGAGCGGGGTCTGAGCGAGTGGCAATATGGTTTTCGTCCCGGCCGCTCGACGCTGGGTGCAATTGCTCGCGTAAGAGCCATCGCGGAAGAGGGAGTATCTCAGGGCGGGGTGGTGATGGCTGTGTCCTTAGACATTTCAAATGCTTTTAACACCCTGCCCTGGGAAACTGTAAAGGCGGCTCTACGGTACCACTGCGTTCCTGCGTACCTGCAAGCGGTGGTTGCCGATTACTTCGCGGAGAGGAGAATTGCATACCCGACGAAGGACGGTTGGGGGTACAGAACTATGTCGTGCGGTGTTCCACAGGGTTCGGTTCTAGGGCCGCTCCTGTGGAACATCGGTTACGACTGGGTGCTGCGCGGGGCCACATTGCGGGGGGTCAGCATAACCTGCTACGCTGATGACACCCTCGTCTTAGCCCGTGGTAACACACATCGGGAGGCGGCATACCTTGCCACTGCGGGAGTGGCGCATGTTGTTCACCGAATCCGGGCGCTTGGTCTGGAGGTGGCCCTCCATAAATCAGAGGCCCTGGCCTTTCATAGGCCTCGCAACGCGCCGCCGCGGGATCTGGCCATCATAGTTGGAGGGACTTCCATTGCCGTCGGGTCGACGATGAAGTATCTGGGACTCGTCCTCGACGGCAGGTGGAAGTTCGAGGAGCATTTCCGGCGCTTGGCTCCGAGGTTAGTGGCTGCGGCCGGAGCTCTGGGGCGGATCTTGCCCAATCTGGGTGGGCCAGGAGGGACGTGCCGGCGCCTATACATTGGAGTAGTGCGCTCTATGGCGCTCTATGGGGCGCCAATATGGGCGAATTCTTTGGGCCCCCGAAATGTCGCCTTTTTGCGACGCCCGCAGAGGGTTATCGCGCTAAGGGTGGCTCGAGCATACCGCACAGTCTCGCACGCCGGAGCTTGCCTCCTTGCTGGATGCCCACCGTGGGACCTCGATGCCGAGGTTCTTTCCGAGGTATACTGGCGGGTTTTGGCAGCAAGGGAGGAGGAAAACTGGCCCCATCCACGAGAAGTCCAGCAGTGGCGGGAGGAGGCACGCGATGTTCTCCTCGGCAAGTGGTCGGAGAGACTTGCAGTCCCGGGCGCAAGCCGGGAACTAGTGGCGGCGGTTCGGCCCGTCCTGAAAGAGTGGGTCGAACGGAAACACGGTGCCCCAACCTTCCATCTCACGCAGCTCCTGACTGGGCATGGCTGCTTTGGCAGGTACCTGTGCGTGGTGCTGGGCAGGGAGCCGACAGCGGCATGTCACCATTGCGGAGGAAGGGCTGCGGACACGGCCGAACACACGCGCTCGGAGTGCCCTGCATGGGCGGGACCCCGCGCCATCCTGTCCGCGGCTGTTGGGAGTGACCTGTCGCTGCCGGCGTTGGTCGCCAAAATGGCCAGCAGTGAGGAGTCCTGGACGGCAGTGGTCATTTTCAGTGACGCGGTGATTTCGCGAAAGGAGATGGCGGAGCGTGAGCGCGAAGAAGACGCAAACGCGCCCCCACAACGTCGCCGAAGACTTGGCAGGCGACGTGCGGCCTACGCTGGCCGTATGATACTGCCATGACGAGGACCTGCGGGTGATGGATAGGGAGACCATCACTCGCATCGCATTAAGAGGTCCTGAGCTGGAAGACTTTGCGAGTGTTCCGTAAAGTCTTCAGCGGAGTGGGCCCGGGGCAGTATAGCCTCGGCCCCTGAAGTTGGGCCCGCGAGGGCAGCGCTGACGGGGTAACGGTGTGCAACCGCGTTCCCGGAATCCCGTCCAATGGCGAGCGAAGGAACACCCCAGTTTTAGTCCGTGGGAGTCGGACATACCCACCCGGTTTCTCCCGAACCGGGTGGGATCCATAACGGATTTCCCCTGGGTAAACAAAAAAAAAAAAAAAAAAAAAAAAAAGGTTAGGTTAGGTTAGGTTAGGTTAGGTTTTTTTTTTTTTTTTTTTTTTTTTTTTTTTTTTTTTTTTTTTTTTTTTTTTTTTTTTCTGGCTACCTCCATAAGGGTGGGTGGAGTCTTTATGTATCTGATTTCTCTTTCATTCCAGTTCTCGCTTTTATACCTCTCGCACTTTCATGCTTCATACAGTTCTTTCTAGCGTTCATCATCTTTCTTACTTTTATGGGTGGGACTCCCATCTATATACCTATCCGACTATTGTTTTATTTCTTTATTAAAGGGGATTTTTAACACGACACGGGCATTCTTTATTTACATTTTCCTCTTTTCTACAGCTCTTTCTTAATTTTAACTTTTACATTTTACATGCGACCTGAGTTTTTACATGGTTCAGGCTTTCTTATTCTTAATTTCTACATCCAACAGTTTACATGCTGTTTTTTATTCTTACATCTACATCGAACATTTTCTCCTTTGTTTTACTGTTTACACATTGTACATTCATGTGTGTTTTACATACATTTATTTATCTATCTACTTTATCCTATGCTATTCATTAATATACTTATTATATTACGATAAAATATTTACTTATCTTGTGGTATTTCTTTTCGCTACTTGTTTTGTTATGCACACTGAATATTTTAGAAACTCTTCCCTTTTGTCACTCGACATTATATTCTTTACATTTTCGGCCGTTACTTTTTGATCAATTTTCATTTCTAGATCATATCTTTTTAGCTCGTATCTAGGACAGTCAAATAGTACGTGTGCGACAGACTCTGGTACGTTCGGATCACAGGTGCACGATGGGTCCTCTTTACACTTAAATCTATGTAAGTATGCGGAGAACCCTCCATGCCCAGTCATAATTTGCGTATTGATGTTGTTTGTTTTTATCTTTCGGATTGTCCGATAGGCCGACACCGCGTCTGGGAAGAACAGCTTCGTGACCGAGGCTGTTTCGCTTGACTTATACCTTTGATTCCATTCGTCAAGCGTTGACATACGAATGTCCCGCTTGACGAATGAGATTGGGCACCGGTCATAGTCTGGTTGTTTTCTGGAGTTTATGGCGGCCTCCTTCGCTAGTTGATCTGCTCTCTCGTTTCCCTCCAGTCCTGCGTGGGCCTTTATCCAGAACAAAGAGATTTCTCTGTTCTGGAGAGACATAGTTCTCATGTTGTCTCTGGCTTCGACCGCGAGAGCGTGGAGGCAACTATGGTTCTGAATTGTTTGGAGGGCCGCCATTGAGTCGCTATATATTCCGACTGTTTTTGCCCTGTGTTTGACAGCCTCTTTTGTCGCTTCACAGAGAGCCAAGAGCTCTGCCTGGTACACCGTACAATATGCAGGCAGGGTGAGCTTGCGAGCCTTTGTCTCTGTCTCTCTGCTCCAGATGGATAGCGAAGCCCCTACTTTGCCATTAATTTTGCTGCCGTCGGTGTATATGCGGGCCTCGAAGTCGCTGTTGGCCTGGACATCGTCCTGCGTCGTAAGGCAATTGACCTGAATTTGATTGCGTTCCGCAGGGTGAGGCATTTCAAGCGCTGGTGTCATCTGCTCTACTTCACGGTCCCCCAGCACTGGTGCCCCTTTTTTTGCTTCATACAGGGAAGCAGCCTCCTTGACTCGAAGGTCCAGTGGCAGCAACCCAGCCAACAGCAGTGCGGCGTTCAAGGAGACCGTGCGGTAGGCTTTACACAGCTTCTGAGCGAATCCTCTTTGCACTCCGTTTAGCTTTTTGATGACACCTAGCTTTTTCGCGGCCGGTGCCCAGGCGCTAGCAGCGTACAGCACTGTCGGCTCTATAGCTGCTGTGTAGATCGTGCGTATTATTTCAGGGTGTAGTCCCCAGCTAACACATGCCGTTCTTCTGAGTTTTTTATAGAAGTTGAGCGCTTTCTTGCATACATTTCCGACATGTTTGTTGAAAGTAAGCTTGTCGAGGTTAGGCCAAGTATTTTCATATCTTTGGACATGGCAATGGCAGTCCCGCCCATGTGTAGGCGTGGTGTATCGTATTTTAGTTTTCTTGTCACAAGCATTGCGCAAGTTTTTTGTGGCGCAAACCTTAGCTTGTTTTCGATACCCCACTCCCGCACACGAGCGAGAGCGCCATTGGCCTGTCTTTCTATGTCTAGGGCCGTGTCTCCATCGAACGCAAGTACAACATCGTCAGCAAAAGCCTGACAGTATACCTGCTTTTCCTCCAGCAGTCTTAAGAGGGGATCGATGAGCAGGTTCCAGAGGATGGGCCCCCCAATCGATCCCTGGACACACCCTTTTTCGGTCGCTATTTTGTGCTCTTCCCCGGCATACCTCACGCTCACAGCTCTGTCGCTCAAGTAACTATCCACTACCCGTCGCAGGTTGACTGGGCAACCTACCTCCGCAAGTCTCACTCGTATTGCGGGCCACCATGCACTGTCGAAGGCTCCCTCTATATCCAGTGATATTATCGTTATTAATTTCTTTGCCTGCAACTTTTTATTAATGTGGCACATGAGGGTATAGAGGGAGTCTTCGGTGCTTTTTTGTGGCATAAACCCGTACTGTCGAGGACTTAGCTTTGGCAAAAGATAATGTTTGAGTCGTGCTATTACCATCTTTTCGTATATCTTGCCCAGGACTGGTAGGAGTCCTATTGGCCTGTATGACTTGGACAAGGCATACGAGTCTTTACCTGGTTTCCGTAGCACGACTACTGTTGCCTCCTTCCATGATCTTGGGAAGTGGTTTAGCTCCAGACATTTGTTCGTGAGTGCCAGGAAGTAGTGTGGGTCGCATCCAATTGCCCGAGCACAGATGTCCGCGGTGAATCCATCCGCTCCCGGGGCTTTCTTTGGGTTAAAGGACATCACCGCTACATTTAGCTCATTTTGAGTAAATGGCTTGTCATGGTGTTCATCATGGTTTCGCTCATTTACTTTTTCTGCTAAGTTTCTAATACGGCGGTGTTCTGGGTTATCCTCTTCCTTTTTATCCTTAGGATAAAAGGTGTTGGCTAACAGCTGCACTGATCCTTTCTCATCCAAAGTTTGCCCCTCGCTTTGTAGAAGCTGATCTTCTTCTCTTTTGGAGGCTCTGCTCATTACTCTGTAAATCCCCTCCCAAACCCCTCGGTTAGGTTAGGTTAGGTTTTTTTTTTTTTTTTTTTTTTTTTTTTTTTTTTTTATTCGAGCTACCTCCAACATGATTGGAGCCATTTTTATGACGCTTAATCTACCACAGTCATTCCAGTTCTCACTCGTATGCTTCTCGCACTTTCATTCTGCATACTTGGTCTTTCTATCATTCATCACTTTTCAATCTCTTTTTGGGTGGGATGCCCATCTATTCTGTCTACTGTGTTACGGATGGGTTTTCCGCCTAACTAGTCTTATGTTTTCTTATTTAGGGGGATGTACACAACACGGGTGGATTTTTAATATCAGTAACTCCTTCTCATTTTACATTCTTTCCATCTACATCTACAGGGTTATTTTACTTTTACATTATTAATCAGTTTACTTATTCTATTACATTGTCTTATTTGCATACAGTGATTTTAGCAGCTTTTTCTTAGTTGACAATTGTTCTTTTTTCTTATACATTTTTATTTATGCTTGGTAATAATATAATTATTATATTATATAAACATAATTTCTACGTTTTGTTTCTTTTTATTACTTCATTAGTTATTTTTATGCAGTATTTCATGAATGTTTGTCTGTCCTGTCCTTCCATAATTTCGCTGATTTTATTTGGTGTCAAGGTGAGATTTAATTGTTGTTCTAGGTCGAAGCGGTTTAGCGCATGAACTGGGCATTCCAGTAGTATATGCCGCACTGTTTCTTCTACGGCTGGATCGCAAACGCAAGATGGGCTCTCCTTGCATTTGAATCTGTGTAGATATTCTGAGAAACCCCCATGTCCCGTCATTATTTGCGTGGTGATGTTTGTTGCGTCGAATTTTCGTATTGTCCTGTAAGCTGCTCTTGCGTCAGGGAAGAAAAGTTTTGTACCGGATGCGGTTTCACCTGATAAATATCGCTTATTCCATTCTTCGAGCGTAGCCATCCTAATGCTTCTCTTGACAAATGATATTGGGCAATGGTCATATTCCGGTTTTCGTTTAGAGTTCAGGGCTGCCTCTTTCGCCAAGACGTCTGCTCTTTCGTTGCCCTCGAGCCCTGCGTGCGCCTTGATCCAATGTAATGTTACTACCTTACCCTCGAGGGTAGAATACTTGAGATTCTTCTTTGCTTCCACTGCCAGGGGAGGTTAGGTTAGGTTTTTTTTTTTTTTTTTTTTTTTTTTTTTTTTAATCGAGCTACCTCCAACATGATTGGAGCCATTTTTATGACGCTTAATCTACCACAGTCATTCCAGTTCTCACTCGTATGCTTCTCGCACTTTCATTCTGCATACTTGGTCTTTCTATCATTCATCACTTTTCAATCTCTTTTTGGGTGGGATGCCCATCTATTCTGTCTACTGTGTTGCGGATGGGTTTTCCGCCTAACTAGTCTTATGTTTTCTTATTTAGAGGGATGTACACAACACGGGTGGATTTTTAATATCAGTAACTCCTTCTC
This sequence comes from Epinotia ramella, assembly GCA_947578815.1. Lineage (NCBI taxonomy): Eukaryota > Metazoa > Arthropoda > Insecta > Lepidoptera > Tortricidae > Epinotia > Epinotia ramella. The sequence goes on along the minus strand of OX388211.1, from coordinate 62,689 downwards.
TTTTACATTCTTTCCATCTACATCTACAGGGTTATTTTACTTTTACATTATTAATCAGTTTACTTATTCTATTACATTGTCTTATTTGCATACAGTGATTTTAGCAGCTTTTTCTTAGTTGACAATTGTTCTTTTTTCTTATACATTTTTATTTATGCTTAGTAATAATATAATTATTATATTATATAAACATAATTTCTACGTTTTGTTTCTTTTTATTACTTCATTAGTTATTTTTATGCAGTATTTCATGAAAGTTTGTCTGTCCTGTCCTTCCATAATTTCGCTGATTTTATTTGGTGTCAAGGTGAGATTTAATTGTTGTTCTAAGTCGAACCGGTTTAACGCATGAACTGGGCATTCCAGTAGTATATGCCGCACTGTTTCTTCTACGGCTGGATCGCAAACGCAAGATGGGCTCTCCTTGCATTTGAATCTGTGTAGATATTCTGAGAAACCCCCATGTCCCGTCATTATTTGCGTGGTGATGTTTGTTGCGTCGAATTTTCGTATTGTCCTGTAAGCTGCTCTTGCGTCAGGGAAGAAAAGTTTTGTGCCGGATGCGGTTTCACCTGATAAGTATCGCTTATTCCATTCTTCGAGCGTAGCCATCCTAATGCTTCTCTTGACAAATGATATTGGGCAATGGTCATATTCCGGTTTTCGTTTAGAGTTCAGGGCTGCCTCTTTCGCCAAGACGTCTGCTCTTTCGTTGCCCTCGAGCCCTGCGTGCGCCTTGATCCAATGTAATGTTACTACCTTACCCTCGAGGGTAGAATACTTGAGATTCTTCTTTGCTTCCACTGCCAGGGGATGAAGGCTGTTGTGATTTTGTATGGTTTGGAGAGCTGCCATGGAGTCACTATAGATACCATACGATTTGGCTTTAAGCTGCCTTATAGTTTTTGTTGCCATACAGAGTGCTAGAAGCTCTGCCTGATAGACGGTGCAGTGATTAGATAGGGCAAATTTGCGAGCCTTAGTTTCAGCCTCGCTGTTCCAGATGGACAGCGCTGCACCAACCTTGCCTTCCAGTTTACTTCCATCTGTGAAGATGCGGATCTCGTAGTTGCTATTTGTGTTGACTAGTTCTTGGTCCGTCAGGCTCACTATTTCTAATTCGTTGCATTCTGAGGGGTGTGGCATCTCCGATGCTGGAGTCCTGCGCTCGACCTCAATGTCACCTAGTGCTGGTAATGGTTTTCCCTTTCTGGCTTCGTACAGTGCGGCGGCCTCCTGGACACGAAGGTCCAGAGGCAGTAATCCTGCCAGCACCAGGGCTGAATTAAGGGATACAGTGCGGTAAGCTTTACTCACTTTTTGTGCTATGCTGCGTTGCAGGACGGCTAGCTGTTTCTTAATTCCCAATTTTGACGCCGCTGGAGCCCATACGCTAGCAGCATACAAGACGATAGGTTCGATTGTGGCTATATAAATAGTTTTGATAACCTCGGGGTGAAGACCCCAACTGGTTTTGGCTGCTCTGGCAAGTAGTTTGTGGACTCCAATTGCTTTCCTGCAGACGTTTGCAACATGCGAGTTGAATGTTAGCTTGTCGTCGATGGTGACGCCCAACATCTTAATTTCGTTGGACGTGGCAATGCTGACGCCGCCCATGCTAAGTCGCGGGGTGTCGTATTTCAGTTTTCTGGTAATTACCATCGCATTGGTTTTGTGCGGCGCAAATTTGAGCTTGTTACTGACACCCCACTTCCGTACATGTTCGAGGGCAGCATTCGCGCGGGTCTCGATCTCCGTCGCTGTCTCTCCATCGAAGACAAGCACTACATCATCGGCAAAAGCCTGGCAGTAGTCTCCCTGCGCTTCCATGCTTTTTAGGAGTGGGTCTAACAGGAGGTTCCAAAGTATTGGGCCTGCTATGGATCCTTGGACGCAGCCCTTGTTCGTGTTTGTCGCATATTCTTCACCTGCATATCTGACGTTTACCTTACGGTCCCTGAGGTAACTATCCATAATCTTTCTTAGGTTTAGTGGGCACCTTTCCTCGGCCAGCCGGATTCTAATGGCAGGCCACCATGCGCTGTCAAAGGCCCCCTCTATATCCAGTGAGACAATAGTTACGATTTTCTTTTCGTCCAGTCTTTTCCGAATATATTGCATCAGTGTATAAAGGGAGTCCTCCGTGCTCCTTTGGGGCATGAATCCGTACTGCCGGTCGCTGGTTTTTGGTACCAGGTGAAATTTTAGCCGGGCTACTATCATTTTCTCGAGTATTTTACCTAGTATTGGGAGCAGACCGATGGGCCTATATGATTTTGGGTTATTGTAGTCGCTTTTACCCGGTTTTCTTAGTACTACCACTGTTGCCTCTTTCCAGAGTTTAGGAAAGTGATGGTGCTCCAGGCATTTGTTTAGAAGAGCCAACATTATTTTAGGGTAACACGTGATAGCGTGACGGCATATATCGGCGGTGAAGCCGTCTGCTCCTGGTGCTTTTTTGGAGTTAAAGGACTCGCTTGCCCTTTTTAGTTCTGACATTGTGAATAGTGGCTCGCAAAGTTCACTTTGTTCATCAGTATTCACTTTGTCAGCCCTCAGCCGAACATGGCAGTGATGGTCATTATCATCTTTGGTCATGTCGTTCGAATAGAAGGTCTCCGCTAGTAGTTGCACTGACTCTCTTGAGCTTAGCGTTTTTCCTTCTTTTTCTAATGGCAAGTCCTCTACTCTTTTTGTTACTCTGCCGATGACTCTGTATATTCCTTCCCATAGTCCCTCCCTATCTTGTTTTCTGCAGAATTCTTTCCGGCTTTCAATCTGGGCTTTTGCTGCTTGCAGTTCGTATTCTTCCTTTGCCTTTAGGAATTCTTCAACGACCTTTGGTCTTCGTATCGGGGCCGCGCATCGTATTCTGCGCTTCTTGGTCGTCATTTCTCGTTTGAGTGTTTCGAGATCCTTAGTCCACCATGGATTGGCGAATTTCTCTTCAATTTTCTTTTTTGGGATCGTTAAATTACTTACTTTTGTAATTACCTCTGTTAGTTTCTGGATGGCGTTTTCTATTTCTATTGTTGAACTTATGGATGCTATTTGTGTTTCTGTTAGATTTTCCTCAGGTAGCAATTGTCCTAACTTCTCATGAAACTCGGACCAATTGGCCTTTTTTGTGTTATATTTTCTCGTGGTTCTTTTGATTTGGATTTGTGTGGATCTTTTGGTGTGAATATTGAAGAGAACTCCATTGTGATCTGAGCTAGTGAGGCCTTCGTCGATTCTCCAGTCATCTACTATGTCTATTATGTCTGTGGAGCAAGCTGTTACATCGACGAAACTTGTGAGGCGTTTGCCTCCCCTGATGGTGTCAAAGGTCGGTATTAGTCCTCTGTTTAAGATGTTAAAATTGAGTTCGTCGAACGCCTCCATTAGACTCTCACCCCTATGGTCGACAACTGGACTCCCCCACCAGGAGCTCTTTGCATTTGCGTCTCCTCCGAGAATCCATCTGTTAGGGCCTATTTCTTCTTTAGCCTTCATAAGGTGCTCCAGGTACGGCTCGATGGGCTGGTCCGGTTCGAAGTAAAGGGATACAAGTGTTATTTTCAGGACGCCGGTGCCGATGCCAACTATGACGATGTTGTTGGTCGTTAACTTTGGGTACTGTGTGACGATCAGTTCGTTGTCAAAGATAGCTATTGCCGCTTTTACAGTTCCTGCTTCGGGGCCGGCGTTCTGATATATTCTTACACCCCTATGGCTCCTCATTACTCCGATTCCTCCCACATATGGTTCTTGCAGGAGCGCCACTGCGATTCTTCGTCTCACTGCTTCCACAAGGAGCTCGTCTGTAGCCAGTCTTTTTCTCTGTAGGTTTGCTTGCATTACCCGGTAGGGGTTTTGAACTGCTGTGGTGCCCTTAGCAGTGGTATGCCACTGTTGACCGGGCTATTTCATCCCACTTGCGACGCACTGGGCAGATATGGTCAAATGCGCCATGATCGGTGTTCATCATCTTGGCCTGGGAGCAGTTTCGACAGTTGGGTTTTATTCCTGCTAGCCAGTCGGCGCATTCTGCCCTCATATGGGGCCCACCGCAGTGGCTGCATAGGTCTACGGCATCAGTGCAGAACCTCTTTCCGTGCCCATAGCCCAAGCAACGTGTGCACTGGAGCAGCGGTGTTTGGTCCTCCACCTTGACGCGCTGTAGGTCGATATGCATACTTCCTATGCTGGTCGCTCTTTGCCAGACTGCTGGTGAGACTCCAATTACAACGTGGCAGGTGTGGGGGTTTCTCGCCTTCCGTCTGTATTTTATTTGTATTTTATCCTCCTCTTTATTGTGACCGTGGAATACGTTCTTGTTTTGATTACGCAGTGCCTCGAGGATGTCCTCATCCGTGTTAACTGCGAGGACGCTTCTCAGGATCAGAAGGGGATCTTTGTTCTTCACATTCTCTATGTTCAGGTCTCCGGTCTTGCTCCTTATTTTTTCGCTAAAAAGTTCGCGATCTCCTTCTGTTTCGAAGCCCATTATTATTTTTCTGTCTTTCGCTTTCCTTACTTTTTCTATTTTAATCCACCCGTCTTTCGCTTTGACTACTTTTCTAACCTTGTCCAGCACCTCTTCGCCGGTCTCAGTTTCGTCGGTGGAGGTTACGACGACCGAGTGCAGCGTGCAGCTCTTGGGTAATATCTTTGTGTTAGTGTTAGAGTTGGGTGTCGTTGCCGCTACACTCGCGTACGTCGTGGTAGAGGCCAGCTTATGTATGGCGGCTTGTTGCTCTTCCAGCATCGCCTTCACTTCATCCATCTTCCTGTGGTTCTCTTCCAGCATCTTTGTGTGCGCGTCAATTTTAATTAGGATTTTATCCGCATTTGCGCTGGCTTCAGGGGTTTTTTCAGTGGCCCCTTTTTCGGCTGCTGTCCCTTTGAGGGTCTCTAGCCCTTCTTTTTCTTTCCCTTTTTTGGGCGCGGATTCGAGCTCCTTCACAATTTGGTAGAGCCGGTTTAGTGCTTCTATCACGTCCTGTTTAATGTCTGTCCGAACGTTTCTCGCACTGTTGATGCTGTTCTTCCCCTTCTCAAGACAGGCTCTGGCTTCCGTAACTTTGCTTTGGTGGGTTCTCGTTGGTGGTGTGGCAACCCGGTGTGTCGAGGGTGCTGTCCTGTCCTGAGACGGTGCCACTTTTTCGACGACGGCAGGGCCTGCCTGCGTCCTTGGTTCGGTTGTAACCGGTATAAGCGTTGGGGTCATGTCAAGTTTGGCAGCCTCCCACTTGTCAATAGACTTTCTCACCGTCTGTTCTGGGGTTTTTTCGGTCGAGGATTCACCTTCTGGTTTCCGGGTCGGTGTTCTGATTCCTATTCCGAACATTGTTCAGCTTAGTTTGTCCAAGGTATTGCCGTGTATAGGGCGGCTAATTTTACTTAAATTTATCTTAGGAGGTATATATTTGCTCTACGTAGAGCCGTAAGCAGACTGTCTTAATGCTATACAGGATGTGGCGCCGTGTATGGGGGCCACTATTTGTCAAATACGAAATTAATCTAGGAATTTTTTGGAATTTTTGAAATGTAGAGCCAAAATTATATGTCAAAATGTCGCCAGGGGATTTCGGAGGGGGGGAAGCATAGAGGGGGGGGGGGGGTAAAATTTTAATAGTTTTTCGCTAGGACCCACCGTTTCGGAGATATTTAATGTTTTTTGAATTGTAGAGTCTCTGACTGTCTAAAACGTTATACAAGACGTGGCGCCGTGTATGGAGCCACTATTTATCGAAATTCGAAGATAATCCAAAAATTTTTGAAATGTAGAGCCAAAAAATTTTTGTCAAAATATTGCTGAGGGTTTTCGGAGGGGGGGAAGCATAGAGGGGGGGGGGGTAAAATTTTGTTAGTTTTTTGCTAGGGCCCACCGTTTCGGAGATATTTAAGTTTTTTGGTTTTTCCAAAAAATTTTGAGTCACAACTGTCTTAATACACCACACTGTTAAACTTATGTCCTATTTAAGCTATGAGTTCTCTGGCCCCTTTAAGGTTGGCAGGTTAGCGAGTAGCTAATGTTTTGGGGCACACGCACACTACACATTCACTTAAGTGTTCACAGTAATTGTAATTTTGACAGTACCTTTGTGGATGTATAAATGTCAATACTCGGTTGATGAAGGTGCTGCGTCACGCTCGTTCCTTGTGTACGTACTAGCCAGTCCTTGGCTACTAAGATGTTGCGTATAACAACAGTCACTTTCACTTGCACAAACAGTTTTGAGATCAGTGTCACTTTTTGGTCCTTATTTTTACGCACTTTATAACATGCAGGATACTGTTCACTCCGTAATAATATGTGTTCTCTTTTTTCTAAACAACACCACGTTCCAATTTAATAATTTTTTGAGGTTAACCTTATTGTCACTGTTTTTGTCACTCTCTTTCGCTAATTTGGGTCCCGGACTCGGTCAGGATATAGCACTCACCGCAAGTAACAATAGTAACACTCACTTGCGCTTGCAGTTAAAACTTATATGGGTTTAAGCGCTACACGTGTTCGGTTTTGTGGTTAGACCTGGCTTCGCTTTTCTGGTTACTACGCTTCACTTGGAGGCCCAATTTTCAAAATACATGTGGTATTGCACTGTGGGCATAAATGCGCTTTCACTGGTACCTCTTATTACACGAGAAAGTAGTGTTCACAGTTTTTCACTTCTCTTTGAGGTTAACCTAAATCACTGTTATGGTCGCTGCACTTCACATGGTTGTCCGATTTCACATCTGTTTCCACCAATGCGAAGAGGGCGTCAGGGCGCATCCCCTGATACCACTCACGACACTAAGGCACTGATTTTACTATTTAAAATGATTTTTCTAACGCGGAGCGAATAAATTCGTAGCGCTCAGTACGGCGCTGGGAGCGGTTAGGTTGGGTTAGGTTAGGTTTTTTTTTTTTTTTTTTTTTTTTTTTTTTTTTTTTTTTTTTTTTTCCTCCTGATCTACCTCCAACATAATCGGAGCCTATTTTAAGCCACACAGTTTCACTCCAGTTCCATCGATTATGCCTCTCGCACTTTCATGCTGCATACTTTTTCTTTCTAACGTCCTTCCTCATTCTTACCTTGCTTTGTCTACTCTAACTAGCTATATTGTTTATTTATACATACTTTGTCTTGATCTATCTAACATTCCGTTTCCTTCCTCTTTTCCATACCATCATATCTTTCTAGCCGTCCTCTATTACCATACTTTATTATTTTCTTATTGTATCAACAATAGGAGGGAAGAGGATCCCCGGGTGTTTCTTTATTTATAATCAACAATATTTTATTCTTACAGTTTTTTGACTTAACTATGTTACCACTATGTATTACAATTTTACTTCTTATTTTTAACTTATGATGCTAACAATGTTTCAGTTTTTATGCCAGACACATTTCAGTAACTTAATTTATTGCTTACAATTTTCTTATTAACTACTATATTATTTAATACTATATTTATATATATAACATTTAATACTATATTATTTGTCATATATATATTTTGTATGCTAGTTCTTAATATACGCAGTATATTATTTTAGCATACTTTTCTTTACTTATTTTTATTTTTTACAATAGTCTTACTTACTACTTCAATGCAATACTTGACAAATGTGTCCCTGCTTTTTCCCATCATGATGTCTTTAATGCTGTCTTTAGTTAATGTCATGTCTATTTTTTGTTCCAGGTTATACCTCTGTATTCCATTCTGGGGGCATTCCAGGAGCAGGTGGGTGACTGTCTCCGGCACCCCGGGCTCGCATGAGCATGATGGATTCTCTTTGCACTTAAACCGGTTTAAGTATTCGGAGAATCCACCATGCCCGGTCATTGCCTGGGTCAGTATGCCGCGTGGAACCACCTTCCTGACTATCCTGTGCGCTGCCACCGCATCAGGGAAGAAAATTTTTGTCGTCGCTGCTGTTGTGCCTTCTGTATACCTCCGGTTCCACACCTCAAGCGTCTCCATTCGGAGGACTCGCTTGACGTGTGATACCGGGCATAGGTCGTAGTTTGGTCTCCTTTTGGACGCCATAGCGGCCTCCTTGGCTAGCTGGTCGGCCCTCTCGTTCCCGTCCAAACCCGCATGAGCCTTGATCCAGAACAGGGAGATTTCCTTGCCCTGGAGGGAGATAGATCTAATGTTCTCCCTTGCTGTAATGGCTAGCGGGTGGAGGCAACGATGGTTTGTGACCGTTTGTAGAGCCGCCCTGGAGTCACTATAGATTCCAAAAGAAGACCCAGCACTGCTAAGCGCCGCACTCGTTGCTTCGCGCAACGCCAGGAGCTCTGCCTGGTACACAGTACAATAACTCGAGAGAGCAAGCTTGACGGCTTTGGTCTCGGCGTCGCCTTGCCATATTGACAATGCGGCGCCGACCCTGCCGCCAATCTTGCTCCCATCTGTAAAGATCTTAGTTTGGTACCTTATGTTGTCACTTAGGGCCTCCTGGTCTGCCAGGATCCCGAACTCTATTTTTGTTAGCTCCGCTGGGTGCGGCGTTTCCAATGCGGATCCCTTCCGCTCTATCTCCCTGTCGCCCAGCTGCGGCAGGTCCGCTCCCCTCTTGGCCTCATATAATGAGGCCGCCTCACGGACTCGGAGGTCGAGGGGGAGCATTCCCGCCAACAGTAACGCAGCGTTCAGGGAGACAGTGCGGTAGGCTCCGCACTGCTTCTGCGCGATACCTCTCTGGACTGTTTCGAATTTTCTCCTTGTCATCAATTTTTCCGCAGCCGGTGCCCATACGCTGGCCGCATATAAGATCACCGGCTCGATGGTGGCCACGTATATCGTCCTGATGATTTCGGGATGAAGTCCCCAGCTAACTTTTGCTGCCCTTGCAAGTTGCTTGTATATCCCCGTAGCCTTCCTGCAGACGTTGCTTATGTGGGTGTTAAAAGTGAGCTTTTGGTCTATCGTCACCCCCAGCAGTTTAATCTCCTCTGCAAAGCAGACCTCTATCCCTCCCATGACAAGGCGAGGGGTGTCATATTTGAGCCTGTTGGTGATAAGTAGAGCGTTTGTCTTGTGTGGAGCAAACTTCAGTTTGCCCTTTACACCCCACGCCCTGACACGTTCGAGAGCGAGGTTCGCCTGCCTTTCGATTTCTTCAGCTGTATCTCCGTCAAACGCCATAACCACGTCATCCGCGAATGCCTGGCAGTAGTTACCCTCGTCCTCCAGATCCTTCAAGAGAGGGTCCAACAGTAAGTTCCATAGGATTGGGCCTCCTATGGAGCCCTGGACACAACCCTTCCTTGTGGATCTCGTGTGTTGCTCTCCCGCATACCTTACTACGACCTCTCTGTCGCTGAGATAACTGTCGATGACCCTCCTTAAGTTCAACGGACAATTCTCCTCCGCCAGTCGGACTCGGATTGCAGGCCACCATGCACTGTCGAATGCTCCCTCTATATCCAGTGAAATCAATGTAATGATTTTCTTTTGTTTTAATTTACTGCGGATGTATTGCATTAGGTTATAGAGGGAGTCTTCGGTGCTGCGCTGTGGCATAAATCCGTACTGACGGGGGCTCATCTTCGGTAATAGATGGAACTTAAGTCGGGTCACCAGCAGCTTCTCGTATGTTTTGCCCATAATGGACAGGAGGCCGATAGGTCTGTGAGATTTTGGGGCGGTATAATCGCTCTTGCCAGGCTTCCGCAAGATTATGACGACAGCTCTCTTCCACGCTACGGGGAAATACTCGCATTCCAGGCATTTGTTGAAAAGCAGCAGCATAATTTCCGGGTGGGCCTTCACAACTCGAAGACAGATGTCCGCTGTGAAACCGTCCTCCCCGGGGGCCTTTTTTGGACTGAAAGACTCGATCGCCTTCATGAGCTCCTCCATAGTAAACGGCGGATCGCAAGCATCAACTTGTCCCCCGGCGTTCACCACTTCGGCTCTCAGTCGAGTTTCTCGGTGCTGTTGATTGTCGCTTATGTCGAGGTCCTCCGGGTAAAACGTTTCAGCTAGTAGCTGCACGGAACCCTTAGCATCAAGGGTAACTCCGTCCTTTGTCAGCGGTAGGTCTTCAGATCTCCTTGTTGTTCTGCCTATGACTCTGTAAATCCCGTCCCACATGCTCTCCCTGTCCTGCTTCCCGCAGAACTCCCGCCAGCTGTCTATTTGAGCCTTCGCTGCCTCTGACTCATACGCGTCCTTCTGTTCCAGGTACTCTTGGATGACTTTTGCTCTTCGGATTGGGGCTGCACATCGGATCCTGCGCTTCCTACGGGTCACGTCTCTCTTCATCTCTGCGAGTTTTTCGGACCACCATGGCACGGTAAGTATTTCCTTAGCTTTTTTGGTAGGCATTGAGTGTTTGCATGCTATATCTATTGACTCTATAATTTTGTGTGTAAGTTGTTCCAAATGTTCCGTAGTGTGTATATGTGTAATGTCTGTGATTGTGATTTTGTTTTCTTCAAACAATTGGGTGAGTCTGCCATAGAATTCATCCCAATTTGCTTTTTTCGTATTGTATTTTCGTGTAGTCCTTGATATGCTAGCGCCTTTAGATTTTTTCAGGTTTAAGTGAAATACCATGCCATTGTGATCCGAGCTCGTGAGATTCTCAACTACGTTCCACCCGTCTATGAAGCCCAAGATGTTTGACGTGCAAGCCGTTATATCCACGAAACTCTGGTACCGTTTACCCCCCCTGATGGTGTCGAAGGTTGGCACCTTTCCCTGGTTCAGTACTGCCAGATCTAGCTCGTCAAGACAGCCGGCAAGCTCCTCCCCCCTGTGATCATTTGTGGGACTACCCCACCACGCACTCTTTGCGTTTACGTCGCCTCCAACAATCCATCCCGACGAGTCGATTTGCTGGCTTATGTGGGCCAGGCGTTCGAGGTCCGCATCGATAGGGTGATCATGCCGGGGGCATTCGAAGTAGACTGAGGTTAGATTGATCTTCCAGGCACCAGTCTGAATCCTTACCACCACGATGTTATTGGTGGTAAGCTTAGGGAACTGTATCACGTCTAAGTCTGGGTCAAAGACCGCTATGGCGGCTTTTACAGTTCCTCCGTCCACACTGGTGTTCTGGAAGATCCTCACCCCTCTGCGACTCCTCATTTCCCCGATGGATCCCACATACGGCTCCTGGATGAGTGCGACTGCTACTCTGCGCCTTTCCGCCTCGATCATCAGCTCATCGGTCGCCAGTCTGGATCGTTGGAGGTTCGCTTGCGCGATTATATATCTTGTGTCCTTCTGGCTGCCCTTAGCAATAAGCCACGGTTGCCCTCGCTATTTCGTCCCACCTCTTCCTAGTGGGGCAATCGTGGCTAAACGCGTTGTGGGCCGCTCGTTCCAGACCTCCCCTTGTGCAATTTTTGCAACTCGGGGGTACGTCAGCCAAATAGTCGGCACACTCGCTCCTTAGGTGTGGGCCACCGCAATGACTACACAGGTCCACTGACTCTGTGCAGTACTTTTTGCCGTGGCCAAAACCCAAGCAGCGAGTGCACTGCATCAGCGGGCTCTGATCTTCGACCCGAATACGCTGAAGATCGACATGCGCGTAGCCCTTGTCTAGCATTCGTCGCCAGACTATGGGTGAAACACTGATGACCACATGGCTGGTGTGGGGATTCCGCGTCCTTCTCCGATATCGGACTTTCATTCTGTCATCCTCAGCGTCGAGGCCGTCGAAGACACTCCTGTTCTGGTTCCTCAGGGCCTTTGCAATGTCCTCGTCAGTGTTGACTGCGAGCACACTCCTGAGCACCAGTAAAGGATCCTTGTTTTCGACCTCCTCCACGCTGAGGTCGACACCATCCTTTTTCAACCTTTCCTTTATTCGGTTCCTGTCTTCTTTCGTCCTTAATCCTATTATTACTTTTCTATCCCGTGCCTTTCTTACTTTTTCCACTTTTATCCACCCTTCCTTTGCGTCAATCGCCCTCCTGATTTTGTCCAAGACCTCTTCCCCAGTCTCCGTCTCGTTATTGGAGGTGACACACACAGAGTGTAGTGTCCCTCTCTTCTGGGTGGGTCTTTCAGGACTACCGGCGGCTGCTTCGGCATAGGTCTTTGAGGCCAACCTTTCCAACGTAAAGTCCAGTGTCTCCTTCAGTTCGTCCATTTTCGCATTGTTGGCCTCTATGTGCTTTCCGTGCTCCTCCAACCTCTTGGCCAACTCATGGTCCTGAGGCTGGTGTGCGGTGGCGGCGGTGGACTTACTTTGCTCTTCCCTCCTTAGGTCGTCCAATTTCCGGCTATTCTCAATCAGCAGCCTTGAGTGCTCCTCCAAGGCCCTCACCATCACGTCCTGGTTAGAAGTCGGGGGCCCAGGCATTGTGGTCTCCACTTTGGGTCCAACCTGCTCTGATGGCCCACTGGTCTCCGCTTTCGTTTGTCCTTTTTTACCCTCGGCCTCCGACTCCTTAACCAGTGCATACAGCCTATCCAAGGCCTCACCAACTTTATTTTTTATCTCGGTCTTTAAGTTTTTCGAGCTGTTAATATTTAATTTGCCTTTTAAGAGACAGGCCTTTGCTTCCGCCACTCGGTTTTTGTAGCCTTGTGCCGGTGACGAAGGTGACGCAGGTATTGAGATGAACGTTTTGTTTGCGTTCTCTTCCTTTGTGCGCTGCGTCTGCGCCTGTGTCTGTTTAGGTCGTATTTCTGGGCTCCGTCTTGGTATTCTCGATGGAGGGGTGGAGCTTGCCCCAGCAGCTTCTCCCTCTCCAATACTCGTCCTGACACTCTTCTCTCCTACACTAATAGGAGAGGTCTCAGCTTCGGCTGCTGGTGCCCCCTTCGTGGGGGTTCTTAATCCTAGCATGTCGGAGGTAGTGTGGTTCCTCGTATAAAGGAAGACGTTTAATCAACAGGGCACACGTCACCGTTTTGTAAAGTCGTAAATAGATGTTTTTGCAATGTCAAATGAGAATAATTGGGTTAACAATTTAGGTCAAGTACACAGAAATAAAACAATAGAGTCGCGGACTCTGTCAGAATTTAACCCCGAGTAGGGCTTAAGGGATTACAGTAATATCCTAAAGAATTACCAGAAACTCTATGTAGAGCCGGTCTACTATACAATATAAATTAGCAGAGTACACTGCTAGTCTTAAAATTAATTTAACTCTACACACAGTAAAAATAACAGAAATAACAATGTAGAGACAAAACGGCTCTAGGTAGAGCTACAATATTCCGCCCAAAGGATAGCTCTCTTCGAGCCCAGTTCAGGGACACCAAGCACGCTCCGCTAGCTCCAAGGGATCCGGAGATATGATCGGTTTCCGTTTTCGGTATCGGATCCAAGATGGCCGCCGAAATCAGATACCAGGCCGTATCTCAGGAACCAGTGGTCCGATCGAGACGCGGTTTCCTTCCCTGAGGAGGGCTCGCCAAGACGCACCGTTGGAGACCGGTTTCAGGAAAAACAGAGTCCTGAAATTTTTTCAGGCTAAAAAGTTCTGGATCTTTCTGAAAAAGTCTCGTTGGGTAGACCTTCGACCGGGCTTCTGCACAAAGAAAACCCCAGGTCGCTACGACTTCCCGTTTCGGAGATATCGGGAGTTGAAATTCCCCAAGATGGCGGCCTGAACTGTCAAAGTCGAACTTTGACAGGCTATAGCTCCGCTCCCGGTGGTCGCAGAACCGTGGAATTTTCTCTGTCCGGCTTCGCTCTCTCTCCTCTCTCCTCCGGGACCACTTCCGGGAGTCAAAACTTTCAGGCACTGAAGCGGCCTGAAACCTGGAGGGGCGGGTAGATACTGAGCCCCGGGGTCCACTTAAGAAAACCGCAGGTCGCTAGGACTCCTAGTTCAGGAGCTATGACGGCTGAAAGAATAACAAAATGGCCGCCGAGCTGTCAAACTCCAACTTTAGGAGCTGATAACTCCTGAACCAGACGTCGTAGAGCTGCCGGGTTTTCTCCAGGGGTTCTCCCTTGACCTCCTCTTGCTCCCTAAAGGGGTCTCAGGACAAAAAATTTATATGCGCCGAAATTGAGAAATTTTGATGGGGATGGATAGGGGCCAAAAAATAAGGAGCAGGGACACCTTTCTCGGAATTTTCCGACAAGGGGTTCGGGAGATAAACTAAAATTAAGATCTGGTATCTAAAAACAAAATGGCCGAGAATGTTCAACTTCTTTCTTTTTGAGTATTTCTGACCCTGGTTGCCACTTCGGTCGGATAATACGACCTCTCTAGACACTATCCCGTGGTCAGAAACAATAAAAAACAATTAATTTAGAAAATATGGAGAAATTTTGAAAAAAATTTATAACTCCCGAACCGATAGGCGAAAAATTTCGAAAAAATACACAAAAATACAGTAAGGAGAGGCGCACAGAACACAATACACAGAAATTTTTTTGTCAAATAAAAATGTGAAAATTTCCTGAAAAAACGAAAAATTTGGTTTTTCAGAAAATTTTCTAAGTCCTAGAGCGTCTAAAATTTTTCTAAGTCTAAAAATAGGTAAAACTAACTAGCGCGCAACTTTGAGCAGTTTTAAAACCCGCGCGTCTCACTTAATTAAAAAATTATTCACTATCAAAGTTTGGTCACAGAATTATTTTTAAAAAAGAAACTATGATAGTTAGGTTAGGTTAGGTTAGGTTAGGTTAGGTTAGGTTAGGTTAGGTTAGGTTAGGTTAGGTTAGGTTGGGGTGCGAGGTCGGGTAACCTCCACGAGTGTCAGGGCTCTTTCAGTTCCTGTGGACCCTCGCGGGTCTGCGGGAAGGGGAAGGGTCTTGGCTGGTGCACCCTGGAGGCAACGGTAAGTGATTCTTCTACGGGGGAATCGCTTACTGGTGCTACTAATAACCCGACACAGGAAGGAGGGGGCTTGAGTGTTCCAGTGATCCCTGAGGCTGTACCGGATAGGGCTACCCATACCGGGGAGGCAAGGGGTGAGGACCCGGGAGCGACGAGGGAGGGCGCCTAGTGGCGCGGGGGCCCCTAGAGGGCCCGGAACGGCTCTCTCCGCGTCCATCTGACCAGAAGATGGCGCTGGAGACGGGCAACGGCCGTAAAGGCAAGGAGGCGGGGTGGTTTACCCAACCACCAATAGGGGAGCCCACGCCAGCTCCCCTTGAATCCCGGAACCCGCAGCACTCTCCCAACAACCCCCATCTATGGCGGCATGGGGTACGGGAGGTGCCAGCTTTTAGCGCGCGGACCGGAGGGCTTGCCTTAACTGGCCGGCCCGCGGGAAGGAAAACCCTATAAAACCCGACAGTGAAGTCGTTAAAACCTCTGGACACCGCCCGACCTCCAGAGTAAATAGGGTTACCCAGGTACAGGGGGCACTGCCTGGGTGGACTTCTCTTCCCCCATACTCGTGGGATTAAAAATGAATGGAAAAAATAAAGGAAAAAAAACAAAACTAAATGAGGACGCGTCAAAAGACGGAAACGGGACACTTAAAACTGACACGGATACGGAGGCCTTTCGCCCTAGCCGCAGCCTAGCACGCTCACCAGTGCGATGGGTGAGCGGTAGCCCGCACATAAACCTGGACGCGGACATGTTCCAGATCGCGCGGAAAGGTGCGGACGGCCCAGTGTACGACGGCTCTGGCGTCCTCTTGCCGCAAGGGGGTAGGGAGCGCCCCGCGGAGATGGCCCCGCGCTTACTATTGGCCGCCGTGAGTGCGGAGCAGACGGAGGATAGCCTGACGCCGACACTGGAGGGTGGGCTAGAGGCCCGTTTTGAGTTGGTCCCCAGGGTGCTTCTGACGCGCCTGGAGGAGCGGAGGGAGACTGACGGAGGGGAAAGTGCGTCCCTCACCATCGAGGCTGCTCGCCGGCGGACTGGACCGGCCTCGAAGCGAAGGTACAGAGCCAGGGCCAGTGGGCGGGTGCCTCCATGCCCGCTAACTCCCTTCAAGCTCGGGAACTCGGAGGAGGTGCGGGAGTCGTCCGTCGACTCCCCAGTGCCCGGATCGGACGCGGAGGACTGGACTGAAGCCAACGACCCAAGCGTGGAGGATCGGGAACCGGTAGTTCTACTGTCCCCGTCAGAGGGCATGGAACTGAGAACTTGTGGGAAAAGAGGACACCAGGACCAGCCAGGTGACCCGGAGCCGGAAAATGGGCCCAAGGCTAATACGGCTCGTAGAGGGAGGCCCGTGTCTCTACTATGTGGAATTAGGGGGAGAAGGGGGAGGAAAAAAGGGAACAATCTGCCCACTAATCCCGACTGGAGGAAACGGAGCCCGGTACAGGAGGCGCGTTTATCGCCAACCCTTGCGCCAAGTGACTCCATCATTGAGATCATCCGCAAAGAAGCTCATGCGGTCCTTGATGAAGCTCGGAAGTCGGGGCACCTCAGTGGAAGGGTCCACGGCCGTATAAACCGGGCGTGCCGGGAAATCCTACTCGGTGCGGAGAGTTTGCAGTCGCGCGAGGCAGATGAGGAAATGCGGGTCTTAAAAGCGGACAACAAAAGGATGAGGGAGCAGTTGGCCCAATTAACGGAGGAGACCAAGGCTCTCAGGACCGCGTTTTCGGAGAGGGCCAACCGGCCCCCGGTGGCCAAGCCTGCTGAAAATCCTGCCTCAGCTGTGACGGATCTCCTAGCGGAGCTCAAGGAGGACCTAAAAAGGGACCTCCTTGTGTCGCTAGGAGAAATGATGAACGTAAGAATCGGAGAGGTCAAGAGTCTCCTTCCACCTGCCCCGAACCTGCGTCCGTCTCTAGCTGCGGACCATAACAGGGAAGGGACCGCAAGGGAAGTGGAGAGGCAACAGGGCCCTTCTCCTGTGCAGCCCACGTCAGCAGCAGGAGCGCCGGCATCAAAAAGGGCCACTACAGGGGCTACATTAATGCCTCCTGCCAACACCGGGGCGCCCACAGTGGTTAAGAGCCAGAAGAAGGGGAAGAAAAAGAAGAAGGGGAAGAAACCGAAGCAAGTCCCGCAAACAGGGTCGGTGCCACCACCAGAACCCCAGCTATCGGCACAACCACAGACCGAGTCAGAGTGGACGGATGTGGTGGGTAGGAATGCGAAGAGGACGGCTAGTAAAGCAGCGGCCGCGGCAGCACGACCTGCAGCCAAGGCTTCTACGCCAAAGCAGCGGAAATTGGTCGTTCCCAAAACAGCCGCCATCGTGGTGGCTCTCAAGCCGGACTCAAAGGCCACTTACGCCTCCATCATGGCAAAGGCGACGTCTCTACAGCTAGCGGAGGTGGGGCTGGACCATGTCCGTGTCCGGAAGACGGCTGATGGCGCCCGCATAATTGAAGTCCCTGGAGCGGACAATGGCCGAGCTGCCGACTCCCTGAGAGAGAGGCTTGAGGGCCTTATTGGAGATGATGCGAGGGTGTATCGTCCCGTCAAGATGGCTGACTTGTTGGTGACTGGCCTCATGGAGTCGGCAACTCCCGAGGCGGTGGCGGCTGCGGTGGCTGCAAAAGGTGGCTGCAAGGAGGAAGAGGTAAAGGTCGGTGCCGTTCGGCAGGCCTCTAGCGGGACGGGGTCAGCCTTTGCCAAATGTCCAATTGCGGCAGCGACCAAAGTGTTGGAGGGTGGAAGGTTGCTGGTAGGATGGGCGAGTGCGGTAGTTAGAGCACTCGACCCGGCACCACTACGGTGCTATAAATGCATGGGGACGGGACACACCAGGGCGACATGCACCTCGCCAGTGGATAGGGGCAATCTCTGCTTCCGTTGCAGCAAGCCGGGCCATAAGGCGGCGGAATGCACGGAGACACCTTTCTGCGCGGTGTGCCACTACTCCAAGATTGCAGCGGGACATATGATGGGAGGTACAGCGTGCGCACCTCCGCGTGTCCGAGGAAGGGAGCCCTCTGCAAGGACTCTGGGGACCTCCAACAACAGCTGTGCGGGGTCAACTGAGGGGCAAAACATGGAGCACTGATGCCAGTACGACCTGCATTTCGAGATACACTCGAGGTCCTCCAATGCAATGCTAACCACTGCGCCCGCGCACAGGATCTTATGGTCCATCACATGGCGGAGTGGGGCATCAGTGCCGCCGTGGTGGCCGAGCCTTACTTCGTGTCCCCCCAACCTAACTGGGTGGGGGACACCAGTGGCTTGGTAGCGGTGGTTGTCCCTCCAATCGGCAACCACCCGCCAATCACCAAAATAAGGAGTGGTCTGGGCTACGCAGCGGTCGAATGGGGGGGAGTGGTGCTGATAGGTGTCTACTTCTCACCCAACCGGCCGCTGTTCGCATTTGAACAGTTCCTGGAGGAGCTTGGGAGGGTGGTAGGTGGAGCTGCGCCGGCACCGGTTCTGCTCATGGGGGACCTCAACGCAAAAAGCATGGCGTGGGGTGCCCCCAGGACTGACCAAAGGGGAGAAGCTCTGTGGGACTGGGCAACGGGCCTGGGGCTGGAGGTCCTAAACCGGGGCACGGCCAATACTTGCGTGCGTCGGCAGGGGGGGTCCATCGTGGACATTACGTTCGCGACCCCAGCCGTTGCGGCGCGTATCTCAGATTGGCGTGTCCTGGGGGATGTGGAGACCCTCTCTGATCATTTATATATCAGACTGAGGGTCACTAAAGAAGGGCGGGCCCAGCCACCGGATCCCGCCCTGCAAAGACGGAGAGGAGCTTTCCCCAAATGGAGTCTGGGTACTCTGGACCGAGATGCGGCCGAAGAGGCCGCAATGACTGAGGCAAGGTGGGGACGAGCACCGGACCGGTCGCGGTGTGTGGAGGAAAGGGCTCTGCAGTTCCGTAGGTCGCTGGCGGCGGTATGTGACGCAGGCATGAGAAGGGCGGGGAAGCCATTAGCGAAGAAGCGGGTGTACTGGTGGTCCGAGGAGGTCGCGGCTCTTCGTCTGGTCTGCAATGGGGCGCGGCGAGAGTACACCCGATGCCGGCGGCGGAGACACACTCCCGAGGAGGAGGAGCTTCGGCACAGGGCGTTAAAAGAGGCTAAGGGGGCCCTGTGTCTTGCTATTGCAAAGGCTAAGGATGCCGCGCACGAGACGTTCCTGGCCATCTTGGACAGGGATCCATGGGGGCGGCCCTACAGGGTCGTACGCAACAAAATGCGTAACGGTCCCACCATGGATTCTCTGGAACCGGAACTCCTCACGCAAGTGGTGGAGGGTCTCTTCCCGCCCGCTCTCGACTTCACCCCACCGACGATGCAGGAGCAGCGGATGGCGGACCCAGAGCCGGTGGCAGTGACACCGATTACGGAGGGGGAGCTGATGTGGGCGGTGCACCGGCTGAGGGCCGGTAAAAAGGCCCCTGGGCCAGACGGTGTGCCGGGAAAGATCTTGCCGATCGCGATGGGCCACCTTGGGAGCCGCCTAAAGGACTTGTTCGATGATTGTCTGGAGACGGGGCGGTTCCCGGGTTGTTGGAAGGAGGGCAAGTTATGCCTCTTGCGGAAAGAAGGTCGGCCGGCGGACTCTCCCTCCGGGTGGCGGCCCATTGTGTTGCTGGACGAGACTGGGAAGATGTTGGAGCGGATACTCGCTTCCCGGATCGTCCGGCATTTAGACAATACGGGCCCCAATGTGTCCGACCGCCAGTTCGGCTTTCGAATAGGACGGTCCTGCATAGACGCATTGGGTGCCCTTCGAGGGTTTTGTTTGGAAGCAGCGGAGAGACGGGAGGGGGTGGTGGCGGTGTCATTAGACATCGCCAACGCGTTTGGATCCCTCCCGTATTCGGTAATTGGGGAGGCGCTCCAATATCATGGTGTGCCTGCCTACTTGAGGCGCATAATAGAGCACTACCTCACGCAGAGGGTAGTGCTCTACGAGGAAAGAGGAGGGCAAAGAAGGTCGAGGCCCATGGCATGTGGCGTGCCCCAGGGGTCCGTACTGGGCCCTTTACTATGGAACTTGGGGTACGATTGGGCCATTAGGGGTGCCCTCCTCCCCCGGATGGCTGTCATCTGCTATGCGGATGATACGATGGTGGCTGTCCGGGGTGCGGATATGTGGGAGGCTCTGCGGCGGGCAGAAGTTGCCGCGGAGCAAATGGTGACCCGCATCCGGCTGCTGGGCCTGAGGGTGTCCCTCCCGAAAACAGAGGGAATAATCTTCGGGGGGAGGGGCTGGCGGCCGCCTGCGGGTGCCACAATTAGAGTGAGCGGGGAGGCGGTCCAGATGAAGCCTCATATAAAGTACTTGGGGCTCATTCTGGACCGCAAGTGGAACTTCGGGGAGCATTTCCGCCAGCTTGCTCCCCGAATAGTGGCGACGGCGTCAGCTTTGGGTCGGCTGCTGCCCAATGTAGGGGGGCCCTCCGTTGCGTGCCGCCGCCTGTATGCCGGGGTCGCCCGGAGCATGGCCCTTTACGGGGCCCCAATTTGGGCGGACCGGCTTAATGCGGCAAATAAGGCCCTGCTTAGGAGGCCACAAAGGGTGGTGGCCAACCGTATCTGCAGGGCCTACGGAACGGTGGCCTGGGCGGCGGCATGCGCCTTAGCAGGCACCCCTCCGTGGGAGCTGGATGCGGAGATGCTAGCCGAGGTGCACAGAAACCGGCTAAGGTGGAGGGCTTCGGGGGAATATCCCGCTCCCGAAGAGGTGAGAGCCGCTCGCAGGCAAACGGAGCGGCGATTGAGGGACAGGTGGAAAGCGGACCTGGAAGAGTCGCCATATGGACTCCGCACAATAGGGGCGCTCCTCGGGTCGTTCGACGCCTGGCTAGAGAGGGCCCATGGCAAGGTGGGGTTCCGGTTGACGCAGGTGATGACCGGACATGGCTGTTTCGGTCATTACCTGCACAGAATCGGAAGAGAAGGAAGCCCCATCTGCCATGAGTGCGGCGCTGAGGATGACTCGGCCCAGCACACGCTCGAGTGGTGCAGCGGATGGGCCGAGGAGCGCCGCACTATGGTGACGGCCCTCGGTGCGGATGATCTCTCGCTTCTCAGTGTCGTGAAGGCCATGCTGGGAAGCGAGAGATCGTGGGAAGCGGTGACCTCCTTTTGCGAAACAGTCATGTCGCAAAAGGAGGCAGCGGAGAGGGAGCGCGAAGACAGTGCGGACGCGCTCCCGCTCCGGCGCAGAAGGCGGGGGAGAGCGCGCGCGCGGTTTGCGGCCGCTGATCGCGCCTTACCTCAGTAGGGCCAGTGGGTAGGGGACCCACATTGCACGGCCCTACATGTCTGGGGGGAGGGTCAAGCGTCCTGACCTTCCCCTCCTTTGGTGCGGGTGTCCTGGCGCGGGTATAGCCAGGAATGCCGGGGGGCGTCGTGGTGGAATGTTCGCGATCCCATGGCGCCCCCCTTAACGGCAATGCGGGTGACGCCGGTGTGTTTTTAGTGGGTATGCTCCTCCAGTCACCATCACTCGGATGGCGGTAGGAGGAGAGAGTCCCACATAACCCCCAAATAGCCTTCCCCGGGCCGGGGGTATGCGTAAAGCATTTTCACACCGTCAAAAAAAAAAAAAAAAAAAAAAAGGTTAGGTTAGGTTGGGGTGCTAGGTGGGGTGCTAGGTCGGGTAACCTCCACGAGTGTCAGGGCTCTTCCAGTTCCTGTGGACCCTCGCGGGTCTGCGGGAAGGGGAAGGGTCTTGGCTGGTGCACCCTGGAGGCAACGGTAAGTGATTCTTCTACGGGGGAATCGCTTACTGGTGCTACTAATAACCCGACACAGGAAGGAGGGGGCTTGCGTGTTCCAGTGATCCCTGAGGCTGTACCGGATAGGGCTACCCATACCGGGGAGGCAAGGGGTGAGGACCCGGGAGCGACGAGGGAGGGCGCCGAGTGGCGGAGGCGCTGGCGTTTGTGGTTGGCCGCTCCCAGCATGCCTCAGCTCATCTGAGGTGGCAAGGGATGCGGCCGTCTGCGCCCGGTAGCCTGCTTGGCAACCACTGGGCAGCGGCAGCGGTGGCGGTGCAGCGGCCGTCTGTGGGCGGCGTGGGAGGGCAGGCTTTCAAGGCTTGTGGCGCGGCCCTGCTGGCGGTCGCCTTCGTGTGGCTGCTGGTCGAGTCGGGCAACCCGTAAACTGCACTGAGCGGACCGGGGGCGTTGCTCATTGAGAGTAGCGCCGCGTGGAAGAAAACCACTATAATAAATCACCCCAATCCCAAGGTTGAGCGGATCGTGCCGATGGGATGCGTGGCTGGAGGGAGTCCAGTCCCTAGCGTGCGGGGGAGCTCACCCCAGAAAAAAGAGACGACGATGTGGATGCATTGCGGGATAACATCATGACAAGCAGTTTAGATTATCTCCGAGCGGGTAACCAATCCCGTCCATCTGCTTCGGTGGATGGCTGCCCCATCGTATACGGAGGGGGCAAAAACTGCTTCGTGGGCCGGCCAGATGCCGGCCTCCGTGAACACGACTTTGGCTGTATTACACCGGACTTTGATCGCAGAGGAGTTTTAAGGCTGAGAGGTGGAGTTGGGACTGATGGAGGTGGACCCAGTTCTGAAAAAACGGCGGGGAAGACCGCCCTTATGGCGAGCGCCTACAGCCCCACGGAGGAGAAAGAAGAGGCCTTCCGCCCCCGCCTCACCCTCGTACGCTCACCAGTGCAGGGGGAGGGTGGCAGCCCGCACATCGACCTAAACGCGGCCGCATTTCAGATCGCGCCGAAATCCTTTACAGACGGCCCAGCGCGCGACGGCGCTGGCCGCTTCTTGCCGCGAGGGCGGAGCAAGGAGCGCACCGTAGAGGGGGCGTCGCACTCAGGGTGGGAAGCCCCAAAAGAGAGGAGCGCGCGGGCGCTGGTACCGGAGGGCGGGCGAGAGGCCCGTTTGGAGAAAATCCCCCGGGTGATTCTGACCCGTTTGGACGAGGGAAGCGTGCCACGGGGGGATCCGGCGCAGGATGCGGACGAGACTGGGTGCACAGTGCGAACCGTCTCGCCTGTCGGAGCTGACGCGGAGGGGCAGCGGCCATCCTCCGCCGACGAGGCTTATGCTCCGCAGAGGAAAACCAGAGCCAGGGCCAGGGGGCGGGTGCGCCCATGCTTGACTCCGTTTAAGTTTGGAGACCCAGAGGTGGCGCAGGAGTCGCCCGTTGACTCCTTAGTGCCCTGGTTTGACGCGGAGGACCCGCCGGAGCCGGCGGTGGCGGGCGTGCCTGACGAGGCGGACAGAGGCTCCCAATCCCTCAGTGTGCGTGCCCAGTCACTGAGCGGCAAGCTCTGGCAGGCGCCCCGAAAGAGGCCTCGCCTTCAGAAAGATGAGGACGAGGAGAGGGATGAGTCCAGCCAGTCTTCGGCAAGTGGCAACTCACCCCCGGTGATAAGGGGGAATGCGTTTTTAAACGCAACACGCAGGGAGGCCTCACGGTTACAGGCGGAGGCCGATATCGCAGATCGGGCGGCGGCGGCGGCAGTAGCCAGAAAGAATCGCAGACCGCGAACCAAACTCTCGCTCAGCGATACGGCTGACAAGTCGGCACAGGAACTGGCAGCCCAGATGCTAGACGACGCAGACACCGTCTACAGGGTTGCCACGACGTCCGGCAACCTAAAAGGCACATCTGTGCGCGATCTAAAAGACGCGGCAGCCTCATTTAAGACCTATGCGGAAGAACTTAGGGGGCGCAATATCTCGGAGGAAACTAGGCGGTTAGAGGCGCACAACAATCGCCTTAAGGCTGAAATGGCGAGTCTCCGCAAGGAGATGGCCGAACTGAGAAGTGACATGGAGAGGTTCCAAAATCAGGGCACTCTAACCGTCTCCAAACCGGTAATGATCGAGGGGCCGTCCTCTGACCGACTTGTCAACCACAGTGATCTGCAGGAGTTCTCTCGCGCCATGATGGTTACCATAGGGACTATGATGGACGCCAAGCTGGACGGGAGATTTCCCTCGCCGTCTATTATGAGGCCTCTCCTGGCCGCAGATAGAAGACACCAAGTTGCCTTAGTTCCAACGCCAGAACCACCACAGTCAACGGAGCATGAGGTCATGGGCCAACAAAAACAGGTGAACACACAGACTGTGCCAGAGTCATCTTCTGGACCAGCTCAGAGGTCACGCCCCAGGGTCATAGTGGCGACAGCCTCAACGGGGCCTATGGTAAATGATCCTCCCGATACCATCAAGGGGAGGAAAAAGAAAAATAAAAAGAAAAAAAGGATGACGCTGGCCGCTGCTGAGGCCTCTGCGTCCAGAGTAGGCATCCCTGAAGCATTGTGTCCGCTTCCTCCGGTCCTTCAGCCGTCAAAACGCTCGTGGAACGCGGTGGGTGGTAAAGGGGAAAAAATAATGAACACGGTGAAAGGCACTCTGCCAGCTCGCTCCGAGGTCCGTAAGCTCCGCCCTCCTCGCTCGGCAGCAGTAGTCCTGACATTGCAGCCTGACGCCAAGGAAAAGGGTGTGACATACGGACAGGTGCTCGCCCGGGCTAAGGAGAGCATCAATCTCGAGGGCCTTGGCATCAGCGCCGTAAAATTCAAGCGGGCAGCCACAGGTGCCAGAGTACTAGAAGTACCAGGAACAGCCAGTGGCGAGAAGGCCGATGCGCTGGCCAAAGAGCTGGCGGAGAAGCTTGGGCAGGATGTCCGGATCTCCAGGCCGATGATGTCTACAGAGCTGCGCCTCACGCAACTGGATGACTCGGTGTCAACCGGCGAAGTTATTGCTGCCGTTGCTAAGGCCGGTGGCTGCGAAGAAAGCCACATAAAAGCAGGAGAAATTCGCCAGGACGCATCCGGCCTAGGCTCAATCTGGCTTCGCTGCCCAGTCGCAGCGGCTAAAAAAGTGGTGGAAGCTGACCGCGGGAGGCTACAAGTGGGGTGGGTCCGTGCCGCGGTGAAGCTTCTCGATAAGCGCCCCATGCGGTGCTATAAGTGCCTGGAAAAGGGCCATGTCAGGGCACAGTGCGCTAGCGAGGTCGACAGAAGCAATCTCTGCTACCGATGCGGCAAACTCGGTCACAGAGCGAGTGAGTGCTCTGCGTCGCCACACTGTGTTGTGTGTGCAAAAGCGGGCAAGAAATCGGACCACGGGTTGGGTTCAAAACTATGCTTAACCCCCCGCCCGAAGGCGGCAAGAAATAAGGCTGGAACCAGCCCCAGGGCACCTGACAGCAGGCCAGATGCGCGTGAGGAGGATCAGATGGCCACCGATTAAGATGGCCCTTCGCGTACTGCAGGCGAATCTCAACCACTGCGCCAGGGCCCAGGACCTCATGTTCCAGTCCCTGGCACAGTGGATGATCAGCGTTGCTGTGGTGTCAGAGCCATACTCAATCCCTTCCCGGGATGACTGGATAGGCGATGTGGACGGGTCTGTTGCATTAGTTGCGCGAGCGACGGCCGGTGGTCCGCCGCTGACAGGTGCGATAAAAGGGAGGGGCTATGTGGCTGCGCTCTGTGGGGAAATTTGGTTCGTAGCGGTTTATTTCTCTCCAAACCGCTGTCTGGCTGACTTTGAGCGGCTCTTGGATGAAATAGGGGCTCGAGTCGGTCAGTTTCGCCCACGCCCCGTAATCTTTGCTGGTGACTTTAACGCTAAATCCACGGCCTGGGGCTCCCCGGCGACGAATGCGAGAGGAGCAACCCTCGAGGAGTGGGCAGTTGCGTCTGGCTTGGCGGTCATCAACCAGGGAACAGCAGACACGTGCGTGCGGCAACAGGGTGGCTCCATCGTGGATATCACGTTTGCGAGTGCCTCCCTGGTGCGCCGTGTCCAGGGTTGGGAGGTCATGGTGGGGGTGGAGACATTGTCGGACCACCGATACATCCGGTTTGAAGTCGCCACACCCTCACAGACTCCGAACAACCCAAGCCGGAATGGCCCAGTCGGTTGCGGCCCAAGGTGGGTTCTCACTAAGCTCGACCGGGAACTGTTGCAGGAGGCGGCCATCGTGCAGGCCTGGTTGCCCGCACCAGAGGGAGAGGTGTTGGTAGGGACCGAAGCTTCCCGGCTCCGGGAGGCCATGTCGCAAATTTGTGACGCGGCCATGCCCCGGGCTAAGTCCTTGCCGCCAAAACGACACGTCTACTGGTGGACCGCTGAGCTTGCACAGATGCGCGCGGACTGCGTAGCTGCTCGGCGCCGGCACATGCGTCAAAAAAGGAGCAGGCAAACAGATGCAGACGAGGAACGACGCCTGTACGAGGCCTACAAGGCCTCCAAACTGGGGCTCTCGGTGGCCATAGGGCGTGCAATAGAGGCAAGTCGTGCCGAATTTCTGGAGATCCTCAACGCCGACCCGTGGGGAAGACCATACAAACTCGTCAGGAGCAAGCTGCGACCCTGGGCGCCTCCACTGACGCAGACACTACAGCCGGAGTTTATGGCTCGTGTGGTCGCGACGCTTTTCCCGGACAGGAGACCTCACCAGCCGCCTACAATGGCGCTGCCAGTGGTGAGACCAAGGGATGAGGAGACTGTCCCACCAATCCGCCCCGCCGAGTTGCGTGTGGCGGTCAACCGGCTCCGTGCTAAGAATACAGCCCCAGGACCTGACGGCATCCCGGGCCGTGCTTGGGCCCTGGCCATGGAGACCTTAGAGCCAAGAGTGCTGCGACTCCTGACCGCTTGCTTGGAGCAGGGTTGCTTCCCTAAGGAGTGGAAGGTTGGCAAGCTGGTCCTACTCCGGAAAGAGGGGCGCCCGGCGGAATCTGCATCCGGCTACAGACCCATAGTCCTGCTGGATGAGGTGGGTAAGCTTTTCGAGCGGATAATCGCGGCCCGCCTCACCAAACACATGGACTGCGAAGGACCGGATTTATCCGACTGCCAATTCGGCTTCCGCCGAGGTCGCTCAACGGTGGACGCAATTCAGCGGGTCAAGGAAATGGCCAATGAGGCCGTGTCCCAGGGTAGGGTTGTCTTAGCGGTGTCATTAGACATTGCCAACGCCTTTAACACCCTGCCCTGGGACACAATAAAGGAGGCGCTGCGGTACCACCGAGTACCCCTCCACCTGTTCCGAGTTATAGAGGCTTACCTCAGTGAGAGGTCCGTCGTCTGGCCAGGGCAACAGGAATGGGGTAGGAGGGAAATGTCCCGTGGAGTTCCACAGGGGTCGGTCCTAGGGCCACTCCTGTGGAACATAGGTTACGATTGGGTCCTACGGGGGGAAAACCTGCGTGGTGTTAAAATCACCTGTTATGCCGATGACACGCTCGTGACGGCCCAGGGACCCAGCTACCGCGACGCAGCCGTGTTGGCGACGGCGGCGGTTGCCCACTGCGTCGGTAAAATTCGACGGCTAGGCTTGGAGGTGGCTCTAACAAAGTCCGAGGCCATATGTTTCTATGGTCACCGAAGAGCACCCCCAGCCGGTGCCGAGATTGTGGTAGGAGGGGTTTCGATTGCTGTCAAACCGACGCTCCTGTACCTTGGCGTCGTACTTGACAGCAAATGGAACTTCAAAGCGCATTTTGAGCGCCTGGCACCCAAATTGCTGCGCGCGGCGGCAGCCTTTGGGCGTATACTGCCAAACCTGGGAGGGCCCAGGGCTTCATGCCGCCGTCTGTATACGGGTGTGGTGCGATCGATGGCGCTCTACGGTGCCCCAGTCTGGGCTGTTGCCCTCAGCAGCCAGAATATCGCACAGTTGCGTCGACCGCAGAGAGCGATGGCTCTGAGGGTAATCAGAGGGTACCGTACCGTAAGTACGGACGCTGCGTGTGTTCTGGCTTGTACCTTGCCATGGGACCTGGACGCTGGGGCCCTCGCGGCAGTATACCGCTGGCGCGTGGAGGCACACGACCGAGGCGAATATCCGGCGCCTAGGGAGGTACAGGCGAGAAGAGACGCTGAGCGCCTTGAAATGGTGGAAATGTGGGAGGAGAGGCTGGAGCGGCCAAGTGCCGGCCTCAAAACCATCCAGGCAGTTCGTCCAGTTCTCCGACAGTGGTTGGACAGACGCCACGGTGCAACGACATTCCGACTGACGCAGATCCTCTCTGGGCACGGATGCTTTGGAAAGTATCTGTGTCGTATAAGGAGAGAGCCAACCGCAGCATGTCACCACTGTGACAACTGCCTGGAGGAGACGGCCCAGCACACGCTAGAGGTGTGCCCAGCCTGGGACGGAGAACGCCAAACCCTGCGCTCCATAGTAGGTCATGACCTCTCGCTGCCAACCGTGGTTAACAACATGGTCGGCAGCGACAGGGCATGGAAGGCAGTCCTCGCCTTTTGCGAGACTGTCATGGAAATGAAGGAGGTGGCCGAGAGACAGCGGGAGGTAACTTCCGAGGACCCCGGCCGCCAAAGGCGAATAGGGCGGAGGCGACGAAACTACGATCGCCAAATCCCGCCTTAACAGTGGCCAGGGCCGGCAGGCTTGGGGAAGTCTGTCGGCCGGACAACCAACTGGCCCGAGTCGGCAGTGCACGCGTCCACGCGCGCCAGTCATTCCGTGTCGGCGCAGGCAGGGCTAACATCTTTCCCCCCTCCTGCTAAAGAGCTTGGGGCCCTCCACCAGGCCAGTCACCGCCGGGTCGCGGAAGAGTGCCTTTGGCGTGCCCGTAACCCGGCAATATCGTGACGAGATGGAAACCGTGGGGTTTTAGACGGTAGTCCGGGCGGTTCCCGGGAGCCCGTCATACCCGCCCTGTCCCACCCGGACGTGGCGGGATGCGTAAAGGCATTTCCCCACGTAAAAAAAAAAAAAAAAAAAAAAAAAAAAAAAAAAAAAAAAAAAAAAAAAAAAAAAAAGGTTGGGGTGCTAGGTCGGGTAACCTCCACGAGTGTCAGGGCTCTTCCAGTTCCTGTGGACCCTCGCGAGTCTGCGGGAAGGGGAAGGGTCTTGGCTGGTGCACCCTGGAGGCAACGGTAAGTGATTCGTCTACGGGGGAATCGCTTACCGGTGCTACCAATAACCCGACACCGGGGGGGAAGGGGTGGCTTATTAGTCAGGGGGGGAATGGGAGGCCTATTGGCCCGAGGGGAGGGGTTCGGCCCTTCTGGGCAGAAGTGGGGAGACAAACGAAGGAGGGTACTTCTACCGAAATACCCACAGGGGAGTTTACGCCAGCCCCCTGGAATTCCGTTATCCGCAGCACTTCCCAACGACCCCCATCAGGGGCGGTATGGGGTACGGGAGGTGCCAGCAGTCGCGCGCGGACCGGAGGGCTTGCCTTAATTGGCCGGCCCGCGGGAAGGAAAACCCAATAAAACCCGACAGCAAAGTCGTTAATACCTGTAGATACCGGGCGATCTCTACAGTATGTAGCCACACCTCCGGAATGGGCGTCACCCGGGGGTGTAGTTTTATATCGGCCCTAATCGTGGGAACAACATGGATACATTATTAAAAACAAAAACACAGACAACAATGGCTTTTTCCTTGACGGATATCGAGTTCGCATGTGATGAGGATGTTTTGAGGTTGAGGGGTGGCGGTCCGCCGGCCCGAGATTTGAAAGGCCGGTTTATTAAGGGATCTGCTCGTGAAGATGAGATGAAAGAGACGGAACACTCAGAGAGGGAAGCAGCTGAGTCTGAAAAGGACGATGATGGCGTAAGGAATGCTGCAGCAGCAGGCGATGAAGCCAGGAAGGCTAAAAAAAGACCTTTGCCGGGTGGCAACACAACTGGTAATGCCCCCAAATACAGTACTACTGGTAGGGGTAAAGCTAGAAGGGCTCCGCTGGGTGCTCATTCGGGCCTGGCACGGGCCCGTAAAGCGGTAAGAGCAGAGTTGGACGGCTACGAGTCTGAGCCGGATCTGAATGGCGGCACTAGCCGCATGTCTACCTGTGACACTGGACAGGTTCAGGACAAGGAGGTAGAATCAAGAGATAGGAGCCCTTTCCATTTTCACACGGAGGGGGAAATAATTGAGAACGTGAAGAAGGCGGCCCAGGCTGTGCTTGGGGAGGCCCGTAAGTCGGGTAACCTGAATGGATCGGTCCACGGAAAAATTAATAGGGCCTGCCGGGATATAATCCACGACATGGAAGAACTTGGATCCCGGCAGGGGGACGACGAAATCCGAATCCTGAAGGCGGAGAATAAGCGGATGAGGGAGCAACTAGCCCAACTCACGACTGAGACAAAGGCCTTGAGAAGGGCCTTCTCCGAGAGGAAAGCCGTGCAACCATCTGATCCGACGGCTGATCAACTCCCAGAGCTCCTTAAAAAAGCGATCTCGGAGATACGGGAGGATATGATGAGGGACATAATGATCAGTACGGGGGAGATGATCAATGCACGCCTGGATGCTATCATGCAGCGGCTCCCTCCTGAGCCCATCCTTCGCCCTCCATTGGCGGCGGATCGTAGGGCGGTGGAAGCGGCTGCTGCAATGGCTCAACGAGCCACGGCATCTGGGGTGTCGCCATCGCTGGAACCTGCACAGTCTGCTTCCAAGAGCAAGAAGGAAAAGAAAAAGAAGAAAAAGAAGAAATCTGTACCGGAAAGCATGACAACAGTGCCGTCCACCAATTCTGCTTGCGCTGTAGACGGCAGACTGGAGCGACCAGACACGGCACCACCGCCGCCACCCTTGCCACCCTTAGTGCAGCCGTTGCAGGATGGTGACATATGGAGGGACGCCGTAGGCAGGAAGGCCAGAAACAAGGCCAATAAAGCGGCGGCGGCAGCAGCACAACCTGCCCCAAAATCAGCTCCAAAAGTAGGAAATCGTAGACTCGTTGTTCCCTCAACGGCCGCTGTTGTAGTGACCCTAAAACCGGACTCGGAGGCAACTTATGCGTCGATTCTCACCAAAGTAACGACGTCCATTGGTTTAGCGGAGCTGGGCCTCGAGCATGTGCGGGTTCGCAAAACAGCTGACGGGGCTCGTATAATTGAGGTCCCTAACGCGGACAATGGCAGGGCAGCGGATGACCTACGCGAAAAAATAGAAAATCTCGTTGGCAATGAAGCCAGAGTTTACAGGCCGGTTAAAATGGCTGGACTGAGGGTAAGTGGCCTCATTGAATCGGTGACCCCAGAAGCGATTGCGACAGCGGTAGCGGTAGCGGGGGGCTGCAAAGTGGACGAAGTGAGGGTTGGCTCAATTCGTGTGACATACAGTGGGTCCGGGTCGACCCTCGTGAAGTGCCCAGTAGTAGCCGCAAAGAGGGTCTGTGAGAGCGGAAAATTGCAGGTAGGGTGGTCACGCGCACAGGTGCAGTCGCTGGACCCAGCACCATTCCGATGTTTCAAATGCATGGGGACGGGACACACTGGGGCAAGATGCCCTTCGGAAGTGGAGAGGGGCCAGCTGTGCTTCCGGTGCAGCAAGCCGGGACATAAGGCTTCTTGCTGCGAGGAGACACCGTTCTGTGCCGTCTGCTACCATGCCAAGAGGCCAGCCAAACACCTGATGGGTGGTCAAGCATGCAAACCCCCACCGACACGAGGTAGGCCGGATTCCATCCGGACCCAAGGCTGCAGACAAACGGATGCCACTCAGGCTAACGACGGACAACGTATGGACCTTTAATGTCACTACACCCACACAAAGTCCTACAGACGAACGCAAACCACTCCGCTCGCGCTCAGGACCTGCTAATGCAGACCATGACGGAGTTGAGTGTGAGTGTGGCGGTGGTCGCAGAGCCATGGTGTGTCCCTCCCCACCCGAATTGGGTGGGGGCTACAGACGACAGTGTGGCGGTGGTTGTTCCGGCTATTGGAGTATTCCCTCCCTTGATCCCCTTGGAGAAGGGGCAGGGCTACGTGGCGGCTAAATGGGAGAACATTGTAATAATTGGCACGTATTTCTCTCCAAACAAGCCCCTCGTAGCCTTCGAAAGATTTTTGGACAGCCTAGGGAGGGTGCTAAGGTCGGTGGCGCCAAGGCCGGTATTGGTGATGGGCGACTTCAATGCTAAGAGCGCCGCGTGGGGGTCACCGGTGAATGATGTGAGGGGTACCGTCTTGCGTGATTGGGCGGTGGTCATGGGTCTGTCAGTAATCAATCGAGGGAACACAAACACATGTGTGCGAAGACAAGGGGGATCCATTGTTGACATCACTTTGGCAACTCCTGTCTTAGCCGATAGGATAGACGACTGGCGGGTATTGGAGGACGTTGAGACCCTCTCTGATCACGTGTATATTAAGATGAGGGTCCGTCCTACGATTGGTGCCCCGCCATCGGCCAGGTCTGGGCAACGCACTGGCAGCTTCCCACGATGGTCAGTTGCCAGTCTCAACAGAGACATGGTCGACGAGGCTGCGTTGGTAGAAGCATGGTGTGCGGCGCCATTGATTTCACTGGGGGTGGAAGAGCGGGCTGTACGCTTTCGCGCGTCACTACAGGCGGTGTGTGACGCTGGAATGTCGAGAGTGAAGCGACTGCCTGCAAAAAAGCAGGTATATTGGTGGGGGCCGGAGATTGCAGCGCTCCGCACCACTGCCAACGCAGCCAGACGGGAGTACACCCGCTGCCGGCGTCGACGCCACACCGAAGAGGAGGAGGAAAGATTGCTGGTAACACTGGTGGAGGCAAAACAGACTCTCACACAATTGATCGCAAGACGGAAAGACGAGGCTCGCGAGGAGTTCATCTGCACGCTAGATAAGGATCCATGGGGCCGCCCGTACAAAATAGTCAGGCAAAAAATGAAACAAGCCCCCCCCATGGAAACACTTGAACCGGAGCTCCTCGCGAGGGTTGTTGAGGGCCTCTTTCCGGCAGCACGGGCCTTTACGCCTCCAACAATGGTGGTGCCCACGGAGGAGGTGGCTGTGTCAGTGAACGCACCGGTGGTGTCGGACTCGGAGATCTTTGAGGCAGTCATCCGCCTCAAGTCCTGCAGAAAGGCGCCAGGACCAGATGGTGTGCCAGGGAAAGTTATCCCTCTGGCGATGAAACACCTGGGGCTCCGACTACGGGGCATCTTCGATGACTGCCTCAAGGAGGGGATCTTTCCGAGATGCTGGAAGGAGGGTAGGCTATGTCTGCTGCGGAAGGAGGGTCGCCCAGCTGACTCCCCTTCAGGGTACCGCCCCATTGTCCTCCTGGATGAGACGGGCAAAATGCTAGAGCGCATAATTGCCCGTCGCATCTTAAAACACCTGAGGGACATGGGCCCGAACATAAGCCCAAGACAATTCGGGTTCCGGGAAGGGCGCTCGACAATCGATGCAGTGGGTACGCTGAAGGATTTCAGCGACCAAGCGGCAAGCAAAGGTGAGGGAGCCATAGCAGTGTCATTAGACATTGCCAACGCTTTTGGTTCCCTGCCCTACGAAGTTATTAGGGAGGCACTCCGCTACCACAAGGTGCCTTCCTATCTAAGGGCAATCGTCGAGCACTACTTGTCTGAAAGGTTAGTGCTCTTTGAGGGAAATAGTGGCCGCCTAGAGAGGCGGATGGAGTGCGGTGTTCCACAGGGGTCGGTGCTGGGACCCTTATTGTGGAACATCGGCTTCGATTGGGCAATCCGTGGTACGCAGCTCCCCGGCATGGTGACAATCTGCTATGCAGATGACACCATGGTCGCCGTGCGGGGGAAAGAGCTCAGAGAAACCCTTAGGAGAGCAGCGGTGGCCACTGAGCTAACCGTTGGGAGGATCGGTCTACTGGGCCTCAGGGTAGCCCTCTCAAAAACGGATGCAGTGGTCTTTGGAGGAAGGGGCTGGCGGCTGTGTGCTGGCGAAACCATCCCCGTTGGGGGTGAAGCCGTCGAAGTGAAGGCCCATATAAAATACCTGGGCCTGATCCTGGATCGGAAGTGGGACTTCGGGGAGCATTTTTCACAATTAGCTCCCCGACTCGTTGGCACCGCGGCTGCGTTGGGCCGTCTTCTACCAAACATAGGCGGCCCAAAAGCCCCGTGTCGGCGCCTCTTTGCCAACGTGGTGCGTAGCATGGCACTGTACGGGGCGCCGATATGGGCGAACCGCCTGGCACAGAGGACGAGGACTCTCCTCCGAAGACCACAGAGGGTTATCACCCAGAGGATGGCCCGATGTTTCAGAACGGTGTCATTCGCAGCTGCGTGCGCTCTGGCCGGGACACTGCCGTGGGAGCTGGACGCGAAGCTCCTGGCGGAGCGCCACAGGGAGCGGGTAGAGGACAGGACGAGCGAGGTGCGCCTGGCTCCCCAAGAGGTTGCCGAAAGGCGACGAATGGCGGTCCAGCGGGAGCGGGACCGCTGGAAAGAACTGTTGGAGGAGTCCCCCTATGGCACGCGAACCATAGGGGCACTCCTCCCGTCCTTAGAGGGTTGGCTGGACCGCAAGACGGGCAGCCTGACGTACAGGTTGGTGCAGGTAATGACCGGGCATGGCTGCTTTGGTCACTACCTGCACAAAATTGGGAAAGAGCAGACCTCAGTCTGCCATCACTGCGGTGCGGAGGATGATACGGCCCAGCACACTCTGGCGGAATGCCCGAGCTGGGCCGTGGAGCGCCGTGCACTGGTTGCGGCGCTGGAGACGGACGATCTCTCGCTGCACAGTGTCGTGAGCTGTATGCTGAGCAGCGAGAGATCGTGGGAGGCAGCGGCAAAGTTCGCGGAGGAGGTGTTGTCGCGTAAAGAGGAAGCGGAACGAGTGCGCGAAGAAAGAGCTGACGCGCATCCGCTCCGGCGCAGACGGGTGGGGAGGAGGCGGTTGCAATACATCAACCGCCTTCTCCCCCAATAAGGCCGGTGGGTTGGGGACCCACCACCTGAGGCCTTACACGTTTGGGGGAGGGGTTGTTGCGTTACCAACCCCTCCCTCCTTTGGCGCGAGGGTGCCCCCGGTGTAATGCCGGGGCAGCCGGGGGGACGTCGTGGTAGAATGCTTGCGACCCCATGGCGTCCCCCTACAACGGCAGCGAGGGTAACGCCGCTGGGTTTTTAGTGGGTAGTTCTCCTCCCCTCCCTCCGACCAATAGCTCGGAGGGGGTTGCGGAAGGAGAGAGCCCCACATAACCCCCCACCTTGGCCTCCCCCGGGCCCGGGGGGTATGCGCCCCCCTGGACTCTTCAGTCAAGGGGGGATAAACGCATTTTCCCAGCGATAAAAAAAAAAAAAAAAAAAAAAAAGGTTAGGTTAGGTTAGGTTAGGTTAGGTTAGGTTAGGTTAGGTTTTGGGGGTCTCCTGTGGCAGATGCGCGAGGGGAGGTGCTGGAGGAGTGGGCGATTTCGCTGGGGTTGGTTGTCCTCAACGCCGGGTCGGAGAGCACGTGTGTGCGCTGGCGGGGGGAGTCAATCGTGGATATCACGTTCGCTTCGCGCGCTTTAGCTCGCCGGGTTGGTAGATGGAGAGTGGAAACGGATGTGGAGACGCTCTCCGATCACCGGTATATCCGGTTTGATGTTTCTGTAGTTCCGGTCTCGATGGGGGTGCAACGATCCCTTGGTGAGGAGGGCCCGCGTTGGGTGCTGGGCCGTCTGGATGGTGAGTTGGCCAAGGAGGCAGCAATTGTGGAGTCTTGGGGGGCGCAAGCGGATCTGATTGGAGAGGTGGAGCAGGATGCAGAGCGCTTGAGCTGTGCGCTCACACGGGTGTGTGATGCAGCGATGCCGAGGGCGAAACCGCATGCTCCGAGGCGTTGCGTGTACTGGTGGCGCCCTGAACTTCGTCAGTTGCGGGGTGCGTGTATAGCTGCGCGTCGCCAGTATACGCGTTGCAGGAGGCGACGGGTCAGGGACAGAGCTGAGGAGGATATCCTGTACGTCGCGTACCGGGATGCCTGCGGTATGCTTCAAGCGGCAGTGGCGCAGGCCAAGGAGGCGGCATGGGAGGAGTGGCTAGAAGCTCTCAATCGGGATCCTTGGGGTAAGCCATATCGGGCGGTGAGGAAGAAGCTCCGACCCTGGGCTCCTCCTTTGACGAGCACTCTTCAGCCCGATCTGGTTGAGCGGGTGGTCAGTGCCCTTTTTCCGGCTAGGGGTGCCTTTGTGCCTCCAGCGATGGCGTCTGGTCCGGGTCCGCAGGTGACAGTGACGGAAGTGCCTCCGGTAACTGAGGCTGAGTTTGGGGTGGCTGTCCGGAGGCTGCGGTCCAAAAAGACGGCCCCTGGTCTGGATGGGATACCGGGTCGGGTGGTGGTTATTGCGGTATCAGAGATGGAGGAGAGAGTCCGGGCCCTCTTTACTGCTTGCTTGTCGCAAGGGCGGGTGCCTAATAGGTGGAAAACGGGGAAGTTGGTGCTTCTCCGGAAGGAGGGGCGCCCTCCCGATCAGCCGTCAGCCTACCGCCCGATCGTGCTTTTAGGTGAGACAAGCAAGCTGTTTGAGCGGGTGCTCGGAGCTCGCATTGTTAGGAGTATGGAGCCCGGCTTGAGCGAGTGGCAGTTTGGGTTTCGTCCTCTTCGTTCGACGCTGGATGCAGTTGCTCGGGTTGGGGACATTGTATCGGAGGAGGTATCCAGGGGTGGGGTGTTGATGGCTGTGTCACTGGATATATCCAATGCCTTCAATACCTTGCCCTGGGAGACAGTTGAGGCGGCTCTTCGGTACCACAATGTACCGTCCTACCTGCAGAGAGTTGTAGCAGATTACTTTGCAGGTAGGATGGTGACCTACCCCACGAGGGAAGGATGGGGGCGGAGGATGATGTCTTGTGGTGTTCCGCAGGGGTCGGTTTTAGGGCCACTCCTGTGGAATATCGGCTATGACTGGGTGCTGCGCGGAGCCAATTTGCGGGGGGTTAGTGTCACCTGTTACGCGGACGACACGCTTGTGACGGCCCGTGGCAGTACTCATCAGGAGGCTGTGCAGCTTGCCAGGATTGGCGTTACTCATGTTGTGGAGCGAATTGGTGCACTGGGACTGGAAGTGGCTCTCCACAAGTCAGAGGCCCTAGTTTTCCATGGGCCTCGTAATGCGCCTCTTCCGGGAACAGTTTTGTCTGTTGGGGGAACTTCCATCGCCGTTGGGTCGACGATGAAATATCTTGGACTCGTCCTTGACAGCAGGTGGAAGTTTGAAGAGCATTTTCGGCGCTTGGCTCCAAAGTTGGTGGCTGCAGCCGGGGCTCTTGGGCGGATTCTCCCAAATCTAGGTGGGCCAGGAGGTGCGTGCCGCCGTTTATATGCTGGCGTGGTACGGTCAATGGCGCTCTATGGAGCGCCTATATGGGCGGGCACTCTGAGTGCTCGAAGTGTATCCCAGTTGCATCGTCCGCAGAGGGTTATAGCACTCAGAGTGGCAAGGGCGTACCGCACAGTGTCGGGCGTGGCTGCTTGCTTGCTGGCTGGTAGCCCGCCTTGGGACCTCGAAGCGGAGTTGCAGTCGGAGGTCTATTGGCGGTTACAGGCAGC
This sequence comes from Epinotia ramella, assembly GCA_947578815.1. Taxonomy (NCBI): domain Eukaryota; kingdom Metazoa; phylum Arthropoda; class Insecta; order Lepidoptera; family Tortricidae; genus Epinotia; species Epinotia ramella. The sequence continues at coordinate 25,640 of OX388211.1, read as the reverse complement.
AAGAAGGGCGGATAACTGGCCTGCGCCGAGGGAGGTGCGCCAGTGGCGGGAGGAGTCACGGCATGTCCTCTACCAAAAATGGTTAGAGCGACTGGAGACCCCGGGAGTCAGCCGGGACCTAGTGAATGCTGTTCGGCCTGTCCTGAAGGAATGGGTCGAACGCGAGTACGGCGCACCCACTTTCCACCTCGCACAGCTCTTGACAGGCCATGGATGTTTCGGCAAGTACCTGTGTGAGGTGGTGGGGAGGGAGCCCACGTCGGAGTGTCTCCATTGTAGCGGAGGAGTCGTGGACACGGCCAAGCACACTCGTGAGGAGTGCCCAGCATGGGTGGAACCGCGCGCTGCCCTGTGTGCGGCTATTGGTAGGGACCTCTCACTGCCGGCTCTGGTCAGTAATATGGTCCGAAGTGAGGAGGCATGGGTGGCAGTGGCCACCTTCAGCGTTGCGGTGCTGACACAGAAGGAGGCGGCGGAGCGGATGCGTGAGGACGATCCGAGTTCAGTTCCGCAGCGTCGTAGGAGGCCAGGCAGGCGGCGAAGGGCCTTCGCAGACCATATGCTGCCGCCGTAACGGGGACCTGCGGGTGACGGGTCGGGAGCTCCGTCATCCGCATGGGAGAGGTCCTGAGCTGGTCAGCCCCCATGGTGTTCTGGGGTGCCAAAGGCGGAGTGGGTACCAACGTGCTCCTACCATTTATGGATGGGCCTGCAAAGGCAGCGCTGGCGGGGTTCCGGATGTGTGCGATAGCGTTCCCGGGGCTCTGTCTTAAGGCGAGTGTTGGAACACCCCAGGGGTTTTAGTCCGTGCGAGTCGGACATACCCACTCGGTTTCTCCCGAGCCGGGTGGGATCCATAACGGATTTCCCCTGGGTAAACAAAAAAAAAAAAAAAAAAAAAGGTTAGGTTAGGTTAGGTTAGGTTAGGTTAGGTTAGGTTAGGTTAGGTTAGGTTGGGGTGGGTTAGGTTAGGTTAGGTTAGGTTAGGTTAGGTTAGGTTAGGTTAGGTTAGGTTAGGTTAGGTTAGGTTGGGGTGCTAGGTCGGGTAACCTCCACGAGTGTCAGGGCTCTTCCAGTTCCTGTGGACCCTCGCGGGTCTGCGGGAAGGGGAAGGGTCTTGGCTGGTGCACCCTGGAGGCAACGGTAAGTGATTCTTCTACGGGGGAATCGCTTACTGGTGCTACTAATAACCCGACACACGAGGGAGGGGGCTTGCGTGGTCCAGTGATCCCTGAGGCTGTACCGGATAGGGCTACCCATACCGGGGAGGCAAGGGGTGAGGACCCGGGAGCGACGAGGGAGGGCGCCTAGTGGCGCGGGGGCCCCTAGAGGGCCCGGAACGGCTCTCTCCGCGTCCGTCTGAGTAGCAGATGGCGCTGGAGATGGGCAGCGGCCGTAAGACCGTGGAGATGGGGTGGTCTAACCAACCACCAACAGGGGAGCCCACGTCAGCTCCCCTTGAATCCCGGAACCCGCAGCCCTCCCAACGACCCCCATCTATGGCGGCATGGGGTACGGGAGGTGCTAGCTCTTTTAGCGCGCGGACCGGAGGGCTTGCCTTAACTGGCCGGCCCGCGGGAAGGAAAACCCTATAAAACCCGACAGTGAAGTCGTTAAAACCTCTGGACACCGCCCGACCTCCAGAGTAAATAGGGTTACCCAGGTACAGGGGGCACTGCCTGGGTGGACTTCTTTTCCCCCTTACTCGTGGGAACAAAAATGGAAAGCAATATGGAAAACCAAAACAAAAACAAACTCGAAATGGCCCCAAAAAACGACGACAACGCCACACACACGATGGACGAGGATACGGAGGCCTTCCGCCCCCGCCGCAGCCTTGTACGCTCACCAGTGCAATGGAGAGGCGGCAGCCCACGTATCGATTTGAACGCGGCCGCAATTCGGATCCCGCAGAAGCGTGCAGATGGCCCAGCGCGCGATAGCTCTGGCCGCTTCTTGCCGCGAGAGCGGAGTGGGGAGCGCCCCGTCACGAATACACAGCTGCGGGAACTGAGGGTGTCCCTCGTAAGACTGGATACCCCCAGACCAACGAGGAGGAAGACGACAGTGGAAAGCAGTGGATCCGTGTCCGACTGCAGCCTGGAGACCGTCAAATCACGGTCCAGGTCGAACTCGGGCTCATCGGACCATGAAGGGCAAAGGGAGTGTGCTCCAGTAGCGAGCTCTCAACTAAAGGAGCTCACGGCGTCGTTGGAATGCGCAGACACCCCTGTCTCGAGGAGGAAAACTGGTGCCGAAGGCAGCGGAACCGTGTCCGACGGCAGCCTGGAGACGGTAAAGCCACGGTCCAGGTCCAATTCGGGCTCTAGGTCCCCAGATGGAGGGAAATCTCGCTTTTGGCGGGACAATGGGCCAAAACGCATTTGCCTGGAGCTGGAGGTGTCCGAGGATGAGGACCCGCAACGGCAATCCCAAACGCCAACAAAGTACAAGAAGCAAAGGGGCCGCCCGCTGACAACTGGCCAGTACGTGGGCTTAGCGGCAGCCAAACGGGCTCTTATCGAAGCCAAAAGGGAGGAACTTCTCCTGGATGCAGAGAGAGAGATGGCCAAAAGCATAGCGCAGGTGCAGCGAACCCGGAGCTTCCGCTTGTCCGAATCGTCGTCAGCAAGCGAAACCACGGTCAACACCGTCCAAGAGATGAGAAGGACCGTGATGGACCAAATGGGCATCATCTCCAAAGTGGCAACGAAATCGGGCCACTTACAAGGAACATACGTGCGGGCGCTCAAAAATGTAGCAGCTGCCATTCCGGAAGTGTTTGACAGCCTTTGTGCACGCACCGTTTCGGAGGAGACAAAGCTGCTTCAAGCGGCCAACAAAAAACTCCAGGAGGAAGTAGCCAGCCTACGCCAAGAGCTGGCTCAAATAAAAAATACCCTCGATAGGACCAAGGTAATTCTGGCACCCTCCCAAAAGGAGGTCAGAGCGCAGCCTCACCGCGATGAGAACTTCGAACGAAGCATCATGGTTCAAATTGGCAGCCTGGTAAATGCACGCTTTGAGGCACTGGAGAAGGAGGAAAGGCTCCTCCCAGCGAAAACTCTGGGGCCACCACTGGCCAGTGATGGTAAAGCCTCGAAAGGAGAGAACATCACTCCTGCCCAGCAACCGAAGCCAGCCGAGAAGGAGGCTGTACCTGGCCCTGCCCAGGCTACAAAGAAGAAGAGGAAGAAGGGCAAGAAGAAGAAAACTGCCTTACAGCCGGCCCCTGAGCCAACGGAGCCTCGCCCACTCCCACCAGCGCCGAAGACTATGAATAAGGAATGGACTCCCGTGGTCGGGGGGCGCAAACAGAGAAGGAAGGCCGCGGCGCGCGAAGCACAGGCTCAAGCCAAATCCCTGCCGGCGGCTACTCAGGCGGCCCAGAAACTACGGCCTCCCCGCTCGGCGGCCATAGTTTTGTCAATTTTGCCGGAGGCAGAGAAGAATGGCATCACCTATAAGAGTGTTATAGAGGAAGCCAAGAAGAAAGTGAATCTGTCTGAGCTAGACATTGAGTCAGTCAGATTCAAAGTCGCAGCCACAGGGGCTCGAATGCTGGAGTTACCAGGAGTCACCAGCGCCTCGAAAGCCGACAAATTAGCGGAAAAACTCAGAGAACTATTTAGTTCGGAGGAGGTTCGGGTCTCTAGACCCACGAAATGCACAGAAATGCGTTTGTCTGGCCTAGACGATTCCGTGACCGCGACCGAGGTCGCCGATGCTGTAGCCCGCATGGGTGGATGCACGGTCCAGGAGGTGAAGGTTGGCGACATCAAATCGGACCCCAGGGGCCTAGGGTCTGTGTGGCTCCGTTGCCCAGTCGCTGCCGCCAAAAAAGTAGCCGAAAGGGGCCGTCTGCTGGTCGGTTGGGTGTCGGCGCAGGTGAAAGTGCTCGAAGCCCGACCACAAAGGTGTTACCGCTGCCTGGAGATGGGGCACGTCTACGCAAAGTGCACCTCGGAAGTTGACAGATCTAATCTGTGCTACCGATGCAGCCAACCTGGCCACAAGGCAAAAGAGTGCTCGGCCGAACCGAACTGCTGCCTCTGTGCAGCGGCAGGCAAGACCGCGGGTCATAGGACAGGGAGCAAGAGCTGCACTGCCCCGCGTACCAAAAGATCGAGGACGAAAGCTGGAGATGGGCCACGGGCCCCTGCAGCCGAGGAGGCTACGAGAATGGCCACCGATTAAATATGGCTCTAAAGTTTCTCCAGGCGAACCTCAACCATTGCGCCAGAGCTCAGGACCTCTTGCTCCAGAGTGTGGCGGAATGGTCGATTCACGTGGGTGTAGTCTCGGAGCCCTACTACATCCCTCCAAGGGACAATTGGGTTGGGGACCATGATGGTTTGGTGGCGATAGTCACGCAGGCGGCTGCTGGCTCGCCGACTTTCTCCAGAGTGGAAAAAGGCCGAGGATACGTTGCCGGGCTCCTTGGCGGCATCCTTGTGATCGCTGTCTATTTTTCGCCTAACAGGAGCTTGGCCGAATTCGAATCTTTCCTTACGGAGGTGGGAGCGCTAGTTAGTCGTAGCCGTCCGGTCCCCGTGCTTATTGCTGGGGATCTTAATGCTAAATCCGCGGCGTGGGGGTCTCCATCAACGGACGTGCGTGGCCAAGAATTAGAGGATTGGGTCATTACAGCCGGCTTGGCGGTGATCAACAGGGGGTCGGTTAACACATGCGTGCGACAAAATGGCGGTTCCATTGTCGATGTGACGTTTGCAGATGTTGCCGTTGCCCGCAGGATCCTAGACTGGGAAGTACTGGAGGGTGTCGAAACCCTGTCGGACCACCGCTATATTCGGTTTAGTGTCTCGGCGTTTTTAGATCCAAGAGTGTCCCAAAACCGGTCGCTAAGAGGAGACGGCCCTCGATGGGCGCTAAAACGCTTAGACCGGGAAGTGCTGGAAGAAGCGGCTCTGGTAAAGGCATGGTTGCCAGTACCCGAAGGCCCCATAAATATAGAAACGGAGGTACAATGGCTCGGGGAGGCAATGACCGAAAATTGTGACGCAGCTATGCCTAGAGTCAGGCCGCAGCCCCCACAGCGCAAAGTGTACTGGTGGTCCGCTGAACTCGCACAGCTGCGGGAATCGTGCATAGCAGCGCGGCGCCGGTATACCCACTGCCGAAGACGACGGATTCGCGACACTGAAGAGGAGGCGCAGCTCTACGCAGGCTACAGAGAGATCGTAGTCTCTCTACAGGTCGCCATCGGCAGGGCGAAAGACGTCGCCGAACAGGAAATGCTGGAGAGTCTCAATAGAGACCCTTGGGGACGGCCGTACAAAATGGTGAGGTGTAAACTTCGGCCCTGGGCACCCCCACTGACGCAGACTCTCCAACCAGAGACCCTGAGACGAGTCGTCGACACCCTCTTTCCAGAGAGGGAAGAGCACGTGCCGCCGCCGATGGCAACCCCTGCTGTCGCAAGCAGCAATGGTGCGGACTCTGCGCGGGTGCCTGAGATCACGGAAGGTGAACTGAGAGCGGTGCTGCTCCGGTTAAAACTAAAGAACACCGCCCCGGGTCCCGACGGAATACCAGGTCGGGCTTGGATAGTGGCGCTGGGTCCTCTTGAACCACGCGTAAGGGCGCTATTTAGCGCGTGCTTGGAGCAGGGCCAGTTCCCGCGTGTGTGGAAGACGGGGAAACTGGTCCTTATCCGAAAAGAAGGACGTCCGGCCGACTCACCATCGGCTTACCGGCCAATCGTCCTGCTTGACGAGGTGAGCAAGCTTTTTGAGCGCGTCATCTCAGCCCGCCTCGTCAAGCATCTCGAGAATGTGGGGCCAAATCTGAGCGACAGGCAATACGGCTTTCGGCGATGCCGATCCACCATCGACGCGATCGGTCGTGTCCGGAGCCTAGTCGATCAGACAGTCTCAGGTGGAGGTGTAGTTTTGGCCATTTCACTTGACATCTCGAATGCGTTCAACACCTTGCCTTGGGGATGCATCAAAGAGGCGATGAAATTCCATGGCGTGCCTAAGTACCTGTGCGACATAATTAACACCTACCTATCGCTCAGGGCGGTAAAGTACCCAGCGCGGAACGGGTGGATCTCAAAAGATATGTCGTGCGGTGTTCCACAGGGGTCTGTCCTCGGTCCACTCCTGTGGAACATCGGCTACGACTGGGTTCTGCGTGGGAGAAACCTACACGGAGTAGATCTGACGTGCTACGCCGACGATACGCTCGTTACCGTAAAGGCTAGCACGTTCAGAGATGCGTCCATCCTCGCCACAGCAGGAGTGGCACATGTGGTGGGCAAAATCAGGAGACTGGGTCTGGAGGTCGCCCTCCATAAGTCGGAGGCCATTTGTTTCCATGGGCCCCGGCGAGCACCCCCATCTGGCGCTCAACTGGTGGTGGGCGGAGTTTCCATCGGCGTCGGGTCGACGATGAAGTACCTGGGACTCGTCCTCGACAGCCGGTGGAACTTTAAGGAGCATTTTAGGCGACTGGCTCCAAAGCTAGTCAAAGCTACCGGGGCGCTGAGCCGGCTACTGCCCAATGTAGGAGGACCGAACGTTGGCTGCCGACGGCTCTACATAATGGTGGTAAGGTCGATGGCCCTTTACGGCGCCCCCATCTGGGTGGACGCACTGAACGCGGAAAATAAGGCCCTTCTGCGACGGCCGCAAAGGGTCATGGCCATCAGGGTGGTGCGAGGCTACCGGACCGTCTCCTTTGAGGCGGCCTGTGCACTGGCCGGGACCCCACCTTGGGACCTAGATGCCGAGATGCTCGCTAGTGTCTACAGACGCATAGCAGCGGCAAGAGCCGGAGGGCAGGAACCTATGTTAGAAGAAACAAAGCGCTGGAGAGACGATGCCCGCGCAATACTCCTCAACAAGTGGAGTGAACGGTTGGAGGCCCCCAGTGCGGGCCACTGGACAGTAGGTGCCATACAGCCGGTCGTAAGGGACTGGGTCGGCAGAGGACACGGCATTGTGTCTTTTCGCCTTGCACAGGTCTTAACGGGCCACGGATGTTTTGGCAAGTACCTGTGCAAGGTCGGGAGAGAACCCACGCCAGCGTGTCATCACTGCGGTGCGGCAGACGATACGGCGTTGCACACACTGGCCGAGTGCCCTGCGTGGGCGGAACCACGTGGCAATTTGATCGCGATAGTAGGGGCAGATCTGTCACTGCGAACAATAACGGCGGCAATGACGAGAGGAAAAAGGTGCTGGCAAGCAGTAGCCTCTTTCTGCGAAGAGGTTATGGTGGAAAAGGAGTCAGCCGAGCGCGCACGGGAGGAAGACGTGGATGCCCACCCGATGCGGCGCAAGAAAGCTGGGCGCAGGCGATTGGCCCACGATCGCCGATTGCCGCCCTAGCGAGGTCCTCCGGGTGATAGGCATGGGGACGCTTATCACCCAAATGGAAGAGGTCCTCGGGTTGGAGAGCGTACCGGGTGTTCAGGTACGCTCCTAACGACGTGTGTCTGGGGCTGGGTCAACATCCCCCCCCTGTGATGGGTCCTAATTAAGGACAGCTGCTGGCGGAGTCGCGGATGTGTGCACAAGCGTTCCCGTGGCTCCGCCACAAGCAGCGAGAAGGAACACCGTGGGGTTTTAGTCGGTAGTACGGACGGTTTCCGGGAGTCCGACATACCCGCCCGTGCATCTCCGGCCGGGCGGGATGCGTAAAGGCATTTCCCCACGTAAAAAAAAAAAAAAAAAAGGTTAGGTTAGGTTAGGTTAGGTTGGGGTGCGAGGTCGGGTAACCTCCACGAGTGTCAGGGCTCTTCCAGTTCCTGTGGACCCTCGCGGGTCTGCGGGAAGGGGAAGGGTCTTGGCTGGTGCACCCTGGAGGCAACGGTAAGTGATTCTTCTACGGGGGAATCGCTTACTGGTGCTACTAATAACCCGACACAGGAGGGAGGGGGCTTGCGTGGTCCAGTGATCCCTGAGGCTGTACCGGACAGGGCTACCCATACCGGGGAGGCAAGGGGTGAGGATCCGGGAGCGACGAGGGAGGGCGCCTAGTGGCGCGGGGGCCCCTAGAGGGCCCGGAACGGCTCTCTCCGCGTCCGTCTGAGTAGCAGATGGCGCTGGAGATGGGCAGCGGCCGTAAGGCGGTGGAGATGGGGTGGTCTAACCAACCACCAACAGGGGAGCCCACGCCAGCTCCCCTTGAATCCCGGAACCCGCAGCCCTCCCAACGACCCCCATCTATGGCGGCATGGGGTACGGGAGGTGCCAGCTCTTTTAGCGCGCGGACCGGAGGGCTTGCCTTAACTGGCCGGCCCGCGGGAAGGAAAACCCTATAAAACCCGACAGTGAAGTCGTTAAAACCTCTGGACACCGCCCGACCTCCAGAGTAAATAGGGTTACCCAGGTACAGGGGGCACTGCCTGGGTGGACTCCCTTCCCCCATACTCGTGGGAACAAAATGGACACAAAAAATGAAACGGAGAAGGAAACCAACAAACACGGAGAAATGACACTGGACACTGATACGGAGGCCTTCCGCCCCAGCCGGAGCCTCGCACGCTCACCAGTGCGACGGGAGGGGATTAACATACATGCGGCCAGCTTGCAGATTACGCCGAAAGGGGCAGGCGGCCCGGCGCGCGACGGCTCTGGCCGCTTCATGCGACGAGGGCAGAGCGGGGAGTGCTCTGCGGGGGGGGCCTCGGGCTCGCTCCAGCTGGCAGTCACGGGCGCGGGGCGGGGAGCCCCAGAGAAGGGACACGCGCTGGCGCAGCTGCGAGAGCTGAGGGTGTCCCTCGAAAGAGTGGACGCCCCTAGACCGAATAGCAAGGCGAGAACTGATAGCGGTGCATCCGGGTCCGACTCCAGCCTGGTGACCGTCAAATCACGGTCCGGGTCGGACTCGGGTTCGCCGCCTCAGGGGGAGAAAGCCCGCTTCTGGCGGGGACAGGGCCCGAAACGGGTATGTGTGGAGCTGTCGGAGAGCAGCGATGATGACCCGCCGCTGGCACCACCAACGCCTACCCGGCCGGTGGCCGCCGCGGCGTTTAAAAAACAAAGGGGCCGCCCTCCAACAACTGGCGAGTACGTCGGCCTCGCGGCGTCCCAACGGGCGCTTAACGAGGCCAAAAGGGAGGCGATCCTGCTGGAAGCGGAGGAAGATCTTGCCAGGGACGCTGCGCTGGCGGAGCGATCTCGGACCTCCCGCCTGTCCGAATCCTCGCGGGAAGGCGAAGCCACGCCTAACACAGTGGCAAATATGAGAAAAACCGTGGAGGAGCAAATGGCCATTGTTATGAAAGTGGCCACTAAATCGGGGCATTTGCAGGGGACGTACGTGCGCGCACTTAAGAACGTGGCGGCGGCCATCCCAGAGGTGTTCGACCGCCTATGCTCGCGCACAGTCTCGGACGAAACCCGCCTGTTGCAGGCAGCTAATGAAAAGCTTCAGGGGGAAGTGGCCAGCCTACGCCAGGAGCTGACAGAGCTGAGGAGCAGCCTAGAGAAATCCAGGACACTGGATCACTCACACGAACTGAGAAAGGTGGTCGAAGAGGTGGCACGCTCCAACCGGGACCAGCTCTGCACCATGCTCAACACCCGGCTGGCGGGCATTGAGTGCCGACTCCTCCCGGAGCCACGGGCGGGGCCCTCATCGGCCGCCGGCGAGGAGATGGAGGAGCGGCCTGACAGCGAGTCCCAGGAGCCCCCGTCCGCTTCCGAGTCCGTGCCCGCTCCCAGGGCGGCTCCGACGCGAGGACCTCCGAACCTAACGGGGGAGCCCCGAAAAGGGGATGAAGGGAGTGGAACAAAAAAGAAGAAAAACAAGAAGAAGGCAAAGAAACCGACTCTGGCCGCGGTTGAGGCCTCCGCTGGCAGAATAAACGTTTCTGACGTCTCTCGTCCGCCTTCGCCGGCTCCCAACGAGAAATGGAGTAACGCAGTCGGTGGGCATAAACAGAGGCGGAAAGCTGCGGCGCTCGAAGCTCAAAGACAAACGGTGTCGCAGCCTCAGAAACAGGCGGCCAACAAACTAAGGCCCCCTCGGTCGGCGGTCATAGTCTTGACCATCTTACCGGAGGGAGAGAAAGAAGGCATGACTTATAAAGCCATAATCGAAGAGGCCAAACGGAAGATAAATTTATCCGAGCTAGACATACAGTCGGTTAAATTCAAAACCGCAGCTACCGGCGCCCGAATGCTGGAGATACCGGGACCGGACAGTGCTCCAAAAGCCAACAAGCTGGCCAGTAAATTGAATGAGCTGTTTAGCTCCGAAAAGGTTCGGGTGTCTAGGCCCACAAAATGCACGGAAATGCGCGTGTCTGGCCTGGACGACTCTGTCACCACGGCAGATATCGCAAACGCCGTTGCGCAGGTCGGCGGATGCACGTCCGAGGAAGTGAAGGTGGGGGAAATAAAATCGGACCCCCGGGGCCTAGGGTCAGCATGGGTCCGGTGTCCAATGGTTGCCGCCAAAAAGGTGGCCGAAGGAGGGCGCCTGCTTGTCGGCTGGGTATCGGCGCAGGCTAAAATATTAGACGCTCTACCCCAAAGGTGCTACCGCTGCCTGGAGCTGGGGCATGTGAAGGCAAGATGTACCTCCGAAGTGGACCGATCGGACCTGTGCTACCGATGTAGTAAGCCAGGCCATAGGGCAAGCGAGTGCTCGGCCATGCCACACTGTGCTCTTTGTGCAGCGGCGGGAAGGCCCGCGGGTCACAGGGCAGGCAACAAGAGCTGCAGTGCCCCACCCACGAAGAGGTCGAGGACAAAGGCTGGCGATGGCTTCCGAGCCCCCTCGCAGCCTGCCCAACCACCCACTCCTAATGTGGGCGCTACCGAGGAGGGCACGAGCATGACCGTAGAATAATATGGCTCTATCAATATTGCAGGCGAACCTTAACCACGCAGCTAGGGCTCAGGATCTGCTGTTTCAAAGCATGGCGGAGTGGAGGACGCACGTGGCCATCGTCTCCGAACCCTACTTTATCCCCCAAAGGGACAACTGGGCTGGGGACCTCGACGGTTCGGTGGCAATAGTCACGCAGACGGCTGCTGGCTCGCCGCCGTTTACACGAACAGAAAAAGGTAGAGGATTTGTAGCTGGGGTCCTGGAGGGCATCCTTGTGGTCGGGGTATATTTTTCGCCTAACAGGACCCTGGCTGAATTCGAAACCTTCCTGACGGACGTGGGGGCGCTTATCCACCGAAGTCACCCGATACCTGTGCTCGTTGCCGGGGATCTCAACGCCAAGTCCGTGGCGTGGGGATCCCCGTCAACGGACGTGCGGGGGCGTGAGTTGGAAGAATGGGCCATAGCAACGGGCTTAGTCGTGATAAACCAAGGGTCGGTCGACACGTGCGTGCGGCACAATGGAGGTTCCATCGTTGACGTGACGTTTGCCAGTGCCGCTCAGGCCCGTCGTCTCCAGGGGTGGCATGTGCTCGAAGACGTGGAAACGCTCTCTGACCACCGGTATATCCGGTACAGCGTCTCGGCGGTCTCAGCCGCAGCAGCTCCCCAGAGCCGATCCGTCCGAGGTGACGGCCCTCGGTGGGTGTTGAAGCGCCTCGATCGGGAAGTGATGGAGGAGGCTGCATTGGTCAAGGCATGGCTGCCAGTACCCGAAGGCCCCTTAAACATCCAAAGGGAGGTCCAATGGCTCGGGGAAGCTATGACTGACAATTGCGACGCGGCCATGCCTAGAGTCAGGCCACAAACACCGCAGCGTAAGGTGTACTGGTGGTCCGCTGAGCTCGCGCAACTGCGGAAATCATGCATAGCAGCGCGACGCTCTTACACCAGAAGTCGAAGACGTCGAAGACGCAACGTTCAAGAGGAGGCCCAGCTGTATGCCGCATACAGGGAACAGGTAGTGGCTTTGCAAGTGGCAATCGCCAAAGCAAAGGAGGTTGCCGAACAGGAGATGCTGGAGAGTCTCAACAACGACCCGTGGGGGAGGCCCTACAAAATGGTGAGGTGCAAGCTCCGACCGTGGGCTCCCCCACTGACCCAGACGCTCCAGCCGGAGACCCTGAGGCGTGTGGTCGACACGTTGTTTCCAGAGAGGGGCGAACACGTGCCGCCGCCTATGGCGCCAGCGGGTGCCACAAACGATGTCGGTACCGAGTGTGCACCTGAGGTCACGGAGGGTGAATTATTGGCGGCCTTGCTCCGCATGAAGCGGAAGAACACCGCTCCGGGCCCCGACGGCATACCAGGCCGGGCTTGGGTGGTGGCGCTGGGTCCTCTCGAATCGCGCGTAAGGGCGCTATTTAGCGCGTGTCTGGAGCAGGGCCACTTTCCGCGTGCGTGGAGGACTGGGAAACTGGTTCTTATTAAAAAGGAAGGCCGTCCGGCCGACTCACCGTCCGCGTACCGACCGATTGTCCTCTTGGATGAGGTGAGCAAGCTTTTCGAGCGGGTCATCTCGGCTCGCCTCTCCAGGCACCTTGAGGACGTGGGGCCGAACCTAAGCGAGAAGCAATTCGGCTTCCGTGTGCGCCGGTCCACGATTGATGCCATCGCTCGTGTCAGGAGCCTAGTGGAGGAGACGGTCTCTGACAAAGGTGTGGTTCTTGCGATCTCCCTTGACATCTCCAACGCCTTTAACACCTTGCCATGGGGATGTATAAGGGAGGCGTTGAAATTCTACGGCGTGCCGAGGTACCTACGCGATATCATTGATACGTACCTGTCGCAGAGGGAGATTAAGTACCCGGTGCCTGACGGTTGGGGCTCAAAAGAGGTGTCGTGCGGTGTCCCGCAGGGGTCGGTCCTAGGGCCACTCCTGTGGAACATCGGTTACGACTGGGTGCTGCGTGGCAGGAACCTACGGGGGATAGAACTGACGTGCTACGCCGACGACACTCTCGTTACCGCAAAGGCTAGCACGTTCAGGGACGCATCCATCCTGGCTACGGCGGGAGTGGCCCATGTGGTGGGAAAAATTAGGCAGTTGGGGCTGGAGGTCGCGCTACACAAATCGGAGGCCATCTGCTTTCTCGGGCCCCGAAGAGCGCCCCCAGCAGGTGCCCAATTGGTGGTAGGCGGAGCTTCCATCGACATCGGGTCAACGATGAAGTACCTGGGACTCGTCCTCGATAGCCGGTGGAACTTCAAGGAGCACTTCAGGCGTTTGGCTCCAAAACTCCTCAAAGCCGCTGGGGCGCTAAGCCGGCT
>OX388211.1:0-10000 GCA_947578815.1 Epinotia ramella | reverse complement strand
TTAGGTTAGGTTAGGTTAGGTTAGGTTAGGTTAGGTTAGGTTAGGTTAGGTTAGGTTAGGTTAGGTTAGGTTAGGTTAGGTTAGGTTAGGTTAGGTTAGGTTAGGTTAGGTTAGGTTAGGTTAGGTTAGGTTAGGTTAGGTTAGGTTAGGTTAGGTTAGGTTAGGTTAGGTTAGGTTAGGTTAGGTTAGGTTAGGTTAGGTTAGGTTAGGTTAGGTTAGGTTAGGTTAGGTTAGGTTAGGTTAGGTTAGGTTAGGTTAGGTTAGGTTAGGTTAGGTTAGGTTAGGTTAGGTTAGGTTAGGTTAGGTTAGGTTAGGTTAGGTTAGGTTAGGTTAGGTTAGGTTAGGTTAGGTTAGGTTAGGTTAGGTTAGGTTAGGTTAGGTTAGGTTAGGTTAGGTTAGGTTAGGTTAGGTTAGGTTAGGTTAGGTTAGGTTAGGTTAGGTTAGGTTAGGTTAGGTTAGGTTAGGTTAGGTTAGGTTAGGTTAGGTTAGGTTAGGTTAGGTTAGGTTAGGTTAGGTTAGGTTAGGTTAGGTTAGGTTAGGTTAGGTTAGGTTAGGTTAGGTTAGGTTAGGTTAGGTTAGGTTAGGTTAGGTTAGGTTAGGTTAGGTTAGGTTAGGTTAGGTTAGGTTAGGTTAGGTTAGGTTAGGTTAGGTTAGGTTAGGTTAGGTTAGGTTAGGTTAGGTTAGGTTAGGTTAGGTTAGGTTAGGTTAGGTTAGGTTAGGTTAGGTTAGGTTAGGTTAGGTTAGGTTAGGTTAGGTTAGGTTAGGTTAGGTTAGGTTAGGTTAGGTTAGGTTAGGTTAGGTTAGGTTAGGTTAGGTTAGGTTAGGTTAGGTTAGGTTAGGTTAGGTTAGGTTAGGTTAGGTTAGGTTAGGTTAGGTTAGGTTAGGTTAGGTTAGGTTAGGTTAGGTTAGGTTAGGTTAGGTTAGGTTAGGTTAGGTTAGGTTAGGTTAGGTTAGGTTAGGTTAGGTTAGGTTAGGTTAGGTTAGGTTAGGTTAGGTTAGGTTAGGTTAGGTTAGGTTAGGTTAGGTTAGGTTAGGTTAGGTTAGGTTAGGTTAGGTTAGGTTAGGTTAGGTTAGGTTAGGTTAGGTTAGGTTAGGTTAGGTTAGGTTGGTTAGGTTAGGTTAGGTTAGGTTAGGTTAGGTTAGGTTAGGTTAGGTTAGGTTAGGTTAGGTTAGGTTAGGTTAGGTTAGGTTAGGTTAGGTTAGGTTAGGTTAGGTTAGGTTAGGTTAGGTTAGGTTAGGTTAGGTTAGGTTAGGTTAGGTTAGGTTAGGTTAGGTTAGGTTAGGTTAGGTTAGGTTAGGTTAGGTTAGGTTAGGTTAGGTTAGGTTAGGTTAGGTTAGGTTAGGTTAGGTTAGGTTAGGTTAGGTTAGGTTAGGTTAGGTTAGGTTAGGTTAGGTTAGGTTAGGTTAGGTTAGGTTAGGTTAGGTTAGGTTAGGTTAGGTTAGGTTAGGTTAGGTTAGGTTAGGTTAGGTTAGGTTAGGTTAGGTTAGGTTAGGTTAGGTTAGGTTAGGTTAGGTTAGGTTAGGTTAGGTTAGGTTAGGTTAGGTTAGGTTAGGTTAGGTTAGGTTAGGTTAGGTTAGGTTAGGTTAGGTTAGGTTAGGTTAGGTTAGGTTAGGTTAGGTTAGGTTAGGTTAGGTTAGGTTAGGTTAGGTTAGGTTAGGTTAGGTTAGGTTAGGTTAGGTTAGGTTAGGTTAGGTTAGGTTAGGTTAGGTTAGGTTAGGTTAGGTTAGGTTAGGTTAGGTTAGGTTAGGTTAGGTTAGGTTAGGTTAGGTTAGGTTAGGTTAGGTTAGGTTAGGTTAGGTTAGGTTAGGTTAGGTTAGGTTAGGTTAGGTTAGGTTAGGTTAGGTTAGGTTAGGTTAGGTTAGGTTAGGTTAGGTTAGGTTAGGTTAGGTTAGGTTAGGTTAGGTTAGGTTAGGTTAGGTTAGGTTAGGTTAGGTTAGGTTAGGTTAGGTTAGGTTAGGTTAGGTTAGGTTAGGTTAGGTTAGGTTAGGTTAGGTTAGGTTAGGTTAGGTTAGGTTAGGTTAGGTTAGGTTAGGTTAGGTTAGGTTAGGTTAGGTTAGGTTAGGTTAGGTTAGGTTAGGTTAGGTTAGGTTAGGTTAGGTTAGGTTAGGTTAGGTTAGGTTAGGTTAGGTTAGGTTAGGTTAGGTTAGGTTAGGTTAGGTTAGGTTAGGTTAGGTTAGGTTAGGTTAGGTTAGGTTAGGTTAGGTTAGGTTAGGTTAGGTTAGGTTAGGTTAGGTTAGGTTAGGTTAGGTTAGGTTAGGTTAGGTTAGGTTAGGTTAGGTTAGGTTAGGTTAGGTTAGGTTAGGTTAGGTTAGGTTAGGTTAGGTTAGGTTAGGTTAGGTTAGGTTAGGTTAGGTTAGGTTAGGTTAGGTTAGGTTAGGTTAGGTTAGGTTAGGTTAGGTTAGGTTAGGTTAGGTTAGGTTAGGTTAGGTTAGGTTAGGTTAGGTTAGGTTAGGTTAGGTTAGGTTAGGTTAGGTTAGGTTAGGTTAGGTTAGGTTAGGTTAGGTTAGGTTAGGTTAGGTTAGGTTAGGTTAGGTTAGGTTAGGTTAGGTTAGGTTAGGTTAGGTTAGGTTAGGTTAGGTTAGGTTAGGTTAGGTTAGGTTAGGTTAGGTTAGGTTAGGTTAGGTTAGGTTAGGTTAGGTTAGGTTAGGTTAGGTTAGGTTAGGTTAGGTTAGGTTAGGTTAGGTTAGGTTAGGTTAGGTTAGGTTAGGTTAGGTTAGGTTAGGTTAGGTTAGGTTAGGTTAGGTTAGGTTAGGTTAGGTTAGGTTAGGTTAGGTTAGGTTAGGTTAGGTTAGGTTAGGTTAGGTTAGGTTAGGTTAGGTTAGGTTAGGTTAGGTTAGGTTAGGTTAGGTTAGGTTAGGTTAGGTTAGGTTAGGTTAGGTTAGGTTAGGTTAGGTTAGGTTAGGTTAGGTTAGGTTAGGTTAGGTTAGGTTAGGTTAGGTTAGGTTAGGTTAGGTTAGGTTAGGTTAGGTTAGGTTAGGTTAGGTTAGGTTAGGTTAGGTTAGGTTAGGTTAGGTTAGGTTAGGTTAGGTTAGGTTAGGTTAGGTTAGGTTAGGTTAGGTTAGGTTAGGTTAGGTTAGGTTAGGTTAGGTTAGGTTAGGTTAGGTTAGGTTAGGTTAGGTTAGGTTAGGTTAGGTTAGGTTAGGTTAGGTTAGGTTAGGTTAGGTTAGGTTAGGTTAGGTTAGGTTAGGTTAGGTTAGGTTAGGTTAGGTTAGGTTAGGTTAGGTTAGGTTAGGTTAGGTTAGGTTAGGTTAGGTTAGGTTAGGTTAGGTTAGGTTAGGTTAGGTTAGGTTAGGTTAGGTTAGGTTAGGTTAGGTTAGGTTAGGTTAGGTTAGGTTAGGTTAGGTTAGGTTAGGTTAGGTTAGGTTAGGTTAGGTTAGGTTAGGTTAGGTTAGGTTAGGTTAGGTTAGGTTAGGTTAGGTTAGGTTAGGTTAGGTTAGGTTAGGTTAGGTTAGGTTAGGTTAGGTTAGGTTAGGTTAGGTTAGGTTAGGTTAGGTTAGGTTAGGTTAGGTTAGGTTAGGTTAGGTTAGGTTAGGTTAGGTTAGGTTAGGTTAGGTTAGGTTAGGTTAGGTTAGGTTAGGTTAGGTTAGGTTAGGTTAGGTTAGGTTAGGTTAGGTTAGGTTAGGTTAGGTTAGGTTAGGTTAGGTTAGGTTAGGTTAGGTTAGGTTAGGTTAGGTTAGGTTAGGTTAGGTTAGGTTAGGTTAGGTTAGGTTAGGTTAGGTTAGGTTAGGTTAGGTTAGGTTAGGTTAGGTTAGGTTAGGTTAGGTTAGGTTAGGTTAGGTTAGGTTAGGTTAGGTTAGGTTAGGTTAGGTTAGGTTAGGTTAGGTTAGGTTAGGTTAGGTTAGGTTAGGTTAGGTTAGGTTAGGTTAGGTTAGGTTAGGTTAGGTTAGGTTAGGTTAGGTTAGGTTAGGTTAGGTTAGGTTAGGTTAGGTTAGGTTAGGTTAGGTTAGGTTAGGTTAGGTTAGGTTAGGTTAGGTTAGGTTAGGTTAGGTTAGGTTAGGTTAGGTTAGGTTAGGTTAGGTTAGGTTAGGTTAGGTTAGGTTAGGTTAGGTTAGGTTAGGTTAGGTTAGGTTAGGTTAGGTTAGGTTAGGTTAGGTTAGGTTAGGTTAGGTTAGGTTAGGTTAGGTTAGGTTAGGTTAGGTTAGGTTAGGTTAGGTTAGGTTAGGTTAGGTTAGGTTAGGTTAGGTTAGGTTAGGTTAGGTTAGGTTAGGTTAGGTTAGGTTAGGTTAGGTTAGGTTAGGTTAGGTTAGGTTAGGTTAGGTTAGGTTAGGTTAGGTTAGGTTAGGTTAGGTTAGGTTAGGTTAGGTTAGGTTAGGTTAGGTTAGGTTAGGTTAGGTTAGGTTAGGTTAGGTTAGGTTAGGTTAGGTTAGGTTAGGTTAGGTTAGGTTAGGTTAGGTTAGGTTAGGTTAGGTTAGGTTAGGTTAGGTTAGGTTAGGTTAGGTTAGGTTAGGTTAGGTTAGGTTAGGTTAGGTTAGGTTAGGTTAGGTTAGGTTAGGTTAGGTTAGGTTAGGTTAGGTTAGGTTAGGTTAGGTTAGGTTAGGTTAGGTTAGGTTAGGTTAGGTTAGGTTAGGTTAGGTTAGGTTAGGTTAGGTTAGGTTAGGTTAGGTTAGGTTAGGTTAGGTTAGGTTAGGTTAGGTTAGGTTAGGTTAGGTTAGGTTAGGTTAGGTTAGGTTAGGTTAGGTTAGGTTAGGTTAGGTTAGGTTAGGTTAGGTTAGGTTAGGTTAGGTTAGGTTAGGTTAGGTTAGGTTAGGTTAGGTTAGGTTAGGTTAGGTTAGGTTAGGTTAGGTTAGGTTAGGTTAGGTTAGGTTAGGTTAGGTTAGGTTAGGTTAGGTTAGGTTAGGTTAGGTTAGGTTAGGTTAGGTTAGGTTAGGTTAGGTTAGGTTAGGTTAGGTTAGGTTAGGTTAGGTTAGGTTAGGTTAGGTTAGGTTAGGTTAGGTTAGGTTAGGTTAGGTTAGGTTAGGTTAGGTTAGGTTAGGTTAGGTTAGGTTAGGTTAGGTTAGGTTAGGTTAGGTTAGGTTAGGTTAGGTTAGGTTAGGTTAGGTTAGGTTAGGTTAGGTTAGGTTAGGTTAGGTTAGGTTAGGTTAGGTTAGGTTAGGTTAGGTTAGGTTAGGTTAGGTTAGGTTAGGTTAGGTTAGGTTAGGTTAGGTTAGGTTAGGTTAGGTTAGGTTAGGTTAGGTTAGGTTAGGTTAGGTTAGGTTAGGTTAGGTTAGGTTAGGTTAGGTTAGGTTAGGTTAGGTTAGGTTAGGTTAGGTTAGGTTAGGTTAGGTTAGGTTAGGTTAGGTTAGGTTAGGTTAGGTTAGGTTAGGTTAGGTTAGGTTAGGTTAGGTTAGGTTAGGTTAGGTTAGGTTAGGTTAGGTTAGGTTAGGTTAGGTTAGGTTAGGTTAGGTTAGGTTAGGTTAGGTTAGGTTAGGTTAGGTTAGGTTAGGTTAGGTTAGGTTAGGTTAGGTTAGGTTAGGTTAGGTTAGGTTAGGTTAGGTTAGGTTAGGTTAGGTTAGGTTAGGTTAGGTTAGGTTAGGTTAGGTTAGGTTAGGTTAGGTTAGGTTAGGTTAGGTTAGGTTAGGTTAGGTTAGGTTAGGTTAGGTTAGGTTAGGTTAGGTTAGGTTAGGTTAGGTTAGGTTAGGTTAGGTTAGGTTAGGTTAGGTTAGGTTAGGTTAGGTTAGGTTAGGTTAGGTTAGGTTAGGTTAGGTTAGGTTAGGTTAGGTTAGGTTAGGTTAGGTTAGGTTAGGTTAGGTTAGGTTAGGTTAGGTTAGGTTAGGTTAGGTTAGGTTAGGTTAGGTTAGGTTAGGTTAGGTTAGGTTAGGTTAGGTTAGGTTAGGTTAGGTTAGGTTAGGTTAGGTTAGGTTAGGTTAGGTTAGGTTAGGTTAGGTTAGGTTAGGTTAGGTTAGGTTAGGTTAGGTTAGGTTAGGTTAGGTTAGGTTAGGTTAGGTTAGGTTAGGTTAGGTTAGGTTAGGTTAGGTTAGGTTAGGTTAGGTTAGGTTAGGTTAGGTTAGGTTAGGTTAGGTTAGGTTAGGTTAGGTTAGGTTAGGTTAGGTTAGGTTAGGTTAGGTTAGGTTAGGTTAGGTTAGGTTAGGTTAGGTTAGGTTAGGTTAGGTTAGGTTAGGTTAGGTTAGGTTAGGTTAGGTTAGGTTAGGTTAGGTTAGGTTAGGTTAGGTTAGGTTAGGTTAGGTTAGGTTAGGTTAGGTTAGGTTAGGTTAGGTTAGGTTAGGTTAGGTTAGGTTAGGTTAGGTTAGGTTAGGTTAGGTTAGGTTAGGTTAGGTTAGGTTAGGTTAGGTTAGGTTAGGTTAGGTTAGGTTAGGTTAGGTTAGGTTAGGTTAGGTTAGGTTAGGTTAGGTTAGGTTAGGTTAGGTTAGGTTAGGTTAGGTTAGGTTAGGTTAGGTTAGGTTAGGTTAGGTTAGGTTAGGTTAGGTTAGGTTAGGTTAGGTTAGGTTAGGTTAGGTTAGGTTAGGTTAGGTTAGGTTAGGTTAGGTTAGGTTAGGTTAGGTTAGGTTAGGTTAGGTTAGGTTAGGTTAGGTTAGGTTAGGTTAGGTTAGGTTAGGTTAGGTTAGGTTAGGTTAGGTTAGGTTAGGTTAGGTTAGGTTAGGTTAGGTTAGGTTAGGTTAGGTTAGGTTAGGTTAGGTTAGGTTAGGTTAGGTTAGGTTAGGTTAGGTTAGGTTAGGTTAGGTTAGGTTAGGTTAGGTTAGGTTAGGTTAGGTTAGGTTAGGTTAGGTTAGGTCTAGGTTAGGTTAGGTTAGGTTAGGTTAGGTTAGGTTAGGTTAGGTTAGGTTAGGTTAGGTTAGGTTAGGTTAGGTTAGGTTAGGTTAGGTTAGGTTAGGTTAGGTTAGGTTAGGTTAGGTTAGGTTAGGTTAGGTTAGGTTAGGTTAGGTTAGGTTAGGTTAGGTTAGGTTAGGTTAGGTTAGGTTAGGTTAGGTTAGGTTAGGTTAGGTTAGGTTAGGTTAGGTTAGGTTAGGTTAGGTTAGGTTAGGTTAGGTTAGGTTAGGTTAGGTTAGGTTAGGTTAGGTTAGGTTAGGTTAGGTTAGGTTAGGTTAGGTTAGGTTAGGTTAGGTTAGGTTAGGTTAGGTTAGGTTAGGTTAGGTTAGGTTAGGTTAGGTTAGGTTAGGTTAGGTTAGGTTAGGTTAGGTTAGGTTAGGTTAGGTTAGGTTAGGTTAGGTTAGGTTAGGTTAGGTTAGGTTAGGTTAGGTTAGGTTAGGTTAGGTTAGGTTAGGTTAGGTTAGGTTAGGTTAGGTTAGGTTAGGTTAGGTTAGGTTAGGTTAGGTTAGGTTAGGTTAGGTTAGGTTAGGTTAGGTTAGGTTAGGTTAGGTTAGGTTAGGTTAGGTTAGGTTAGGTTAGGTTAGGTTAGGTTAGGTTAGGTTAGGTTAGGTTAGGTTAGGTTAGGTTAGGTTAGGTTAGGTTAGGTTAGGTTAGGTTAGGTTAGGTTAGGTTAGGTTAGGTTAGGTTAGGTTAGGTTAGGTTAGGTTAGGTTAGGTTAGGTTAGGTTAGGTTAGGTTAGGTTAGGTTAGGTTAGGTTAGGTTAGGTTAGGTTAGGTTAGGTTAGGTTAGGTTAGGTTAGGTTAGGTTAGGTTAGGTTAGGTTAGGTTAGGTTAGGTTAGGTTAGGTTAGGTTAGGTTAGGTTAGGTTAGGTTAGGTTAGGTTAGGTTAGGTTAGGTTAGGTTAGGTTAGGTTAGGTTAGGTTAGGTTAGGTTAGGTTAGGTTAGGTTAGGTTAGGTTAGGTTAGGTTAGGTTAGGTTAGGTTAGGTTAGGTTAGGTTAGGTTAGGTTAGGTTAGGTTAGGTTAGGTTAGGTTAGGTTAGGTTAGGTTAGGTTAGGTTAGGTTAGGTTAGGTTAGGTTAGGTTAGGTTAGGTTAGGTTAGGTTAGGTTAGGTTAGGTTAGGTTAGGTTAGGTTAGGTTAGGTTAGGTTAGGTTAGGTTAGGTTAGGTTAGGTTAGGTTAGGTTAGGTTAGGTTAGGTTAGGTTAGGTTAGGTTAGGTTAGGTTAGGTTAGGTTAGGTTAGGTTAGGTTAGGTTAGGTTAGGTTAGGTTAGGTTAGGTTAGGTTAGGTTAGGTTAGGTTAGGTTAGGTTAGGTTAGGTTAGGTTAGGTTAGGTTAGGTTAGGTTAGGTTAGGTTAGGTTAGGTTAGGTTAGGTTAGGTTAGGTTAGGTTAGGTTAGGTTAGGTTAGGTTAGGTTAGGTTAGGTTAGGTTAGGTTAGGTTAGGTTAGGTTAGGTTAGGTTAGGTTAGGTTAGGTTAGGTTAGGTTAGGTTAGGTTAGGTTAGGTTAGGTTAGGTTAGGTTAGGTTAGGTTAGGTTAGGTTAGGTTAGGTTAGGTTAGGTTAGGTTAGGTTAGGTTAGGTTAGGTTAGGTTAGGTTAGGTTAGGTTAGGTTAGGTTAGGTTAGGTTAGGTTAGGTTAGGTTAGGTTAGGTTAGGTTAGGTTAGGTTAGGTTAGGTTAGGTTAGGTTAGGTTAGGTTAGGTTAGGTTAGGTTAGGTTAGGTTAGGTTAGGTTAGGTTAGGTTAGGTTAGGTTAGGTTAGGTTAGGTTAGGTTAGGTTAGGTTAGGTTAGGTTAGGTTAGGTTAGGTTAGGTTAGGTTAGGTTAGGTTAGGTTAGGTTAGGTTAGGTTAGGTTAGGTTAGGTTAGGTTAGGTTAGGTTAGGTTAGGTTAGGTTAGGTTAGGTTAGGTTAGGTTAGGTTAGGTTAGGTTAGGTTAGGTTAGGTTAGGTTAGGTTAGGTTAGGTTAGGTTAGGTTAGGTTAGGTTAGGTTAGGTTAGGTTAGGTTAGGTTAGGTTAGGTTAGGTTAGGTTAGGTTAGGTTAGGTTAGGTTAGGTTAGGTTAGGTTAGGTTAGGTTAGGTTAGGTTAGGTTAGGTTAGGTTAGGTTAGGTTAGGTTAGGTTAGGTTAGGTTAGGTTAGGTTAGGTTAGGTTAGGTTAGGTTAGGTTAGGTTAGGTTAGGTTAGGTTAGGTTAGGTTAGGTTAGGTTAGGTTAGGTTAGGTTAGGTTAGGTTAGGTTAGGTTAGGTTAGGTTAGGTTAGGTTAGGTTAGGTTAGGTTAGGTTAGGTTAGGTTAGGTTAGGTTAGGTTAGGTTAGGTTAGGTTAGGTTAGGTTAGGTTAGGTTAGGTTAGGTTAGGTTAGGTTAGGTTAGGTTAGGTTAGGTTAGGTTAGGTTAGGTTAGGTTAGGTTAGGTTAGGTTAGGTTAGGTTAGGTTAGGTTAGGTTAGGTTAGGTTAGGTTAGGTTAGGTTAGGTTAGGTTAGGTTAGGTTAGGTTAGGTTAGGTTAGGTTAGGTTAGGTTAGGTTAGGTTAGGTTAGGTTAGGTTAGGTTAGGTTAGGTTAGGTTAGGTTAGGTTAGGTTAGGTTAGGTTAGGTTAGGTTAGGTTAGGTTAGGTTAGGTTAGGTTAGGTTAGGTTAGGTTAGGTTAGGTTAGGTTAGGTTAGGTTAGGTTAGGTTAGGTTAGGTTAGGTTAGGTTAGGTTAGGTTAGGTTAGGTTAGGTTAGGTTAGGTTAGGTTAGGTTAGGTTAGGTTAGGTTAGGTTAGGTTAGGTTAGGTTAGGTTAGGTTAGGTTAGGTTAGGTTAGGTTAGGTTAGGTTAGGTTAGGTTAGGTTAGGTTAGGTTAGGTTAGGTTAGGTTAGGTTAGGTTAGGTTAGGTTAGGTTAGGTTAGGTTAGGTTAGGTTAGGTTAGGTTAGGTTAGGTTAGGTTAGGTTAGGTTAGGTTAGGTTAGGTTAGGTTAGGTTAGGTTAGGTTAGGTTAGGTTAGGTTAGGTTAGGTTAGGTTAGGTTAGGTTAGGTTAGGTTAGGTTAGGTTAGGTTAGGTTAGGTTAGGTTAGGTTAGGTTAGGTTAGGTTAGGTTAGGTTAGGTTAGGTTAGGTTAGGTTAGGTTAGGTTAGGTTAGGTTAGGTTAGGTTAGGTTAGGTTAGGTTAGGTTAGGTTAGGTTAGGTTAGGTTAGGTTAGGTTAGGTTAGGTTAGGTTAGGTTAGGTTAGGTTAGGTTAGGTTAGGTTAGGTTAGGTTAGGTTAGGTTAGGTTAGGTTAGGTTAGGTTAGG